>OY723395.1:21747091-21797091 GCA_963210295.1 Ophion ellenae
CCTCATATATGCATCATATATAGTGTTTGTACGTAGCATATATGTTTTGGTCAGAAAAATATATCGAAAATATATGGGTCATATATGCGTCATATATTTGGTGCGTATATACTGAATATATACGTATTATTCTATTTTTCGTCACTACATATGCGACCGACATATATATATATGTAGCATATATTTTCTGCATATATTTTACATACATAAATTTCCATGGGGGTCTGTTGCATCCCACGAATTATTATCCCCCCCCCCCCCCGCCCCTTTCGTATCGCTTTCTCGATCCACCCGTTTCGGTATCGCGCGTAGGAGGCTCGATATCGTCGGAAAAATCAAATTTCATAAGCACAATAACGAACAACGCGCTTGGTGTATCTTCGTCTTGGGGGCCCCGAATTTCATAGCCGAGCGGGCACATGCACAGCAGAGTGGCAAGAAACGCACCGAGGAGAGAAGTATACCCTCGTGTGTAAGCGCAGATGAAAAGGATAACATTTTGAGGAAAAAAAGTGTCAAAAATCCCTGGGTATCCCAGGGCGTCCTGGCGACGGGGGATGTTCGCGAGATCGTACCTCCTCGTTTTCCCTCCCTCCCGCCCCTCCCTCTCTCACTCTCTCTCTCTCTCGCACGCTCCGCTTGCTCTTTTGAAGCCGCCACGGCGCGCAAGGACGAGAACTTTTTGGAGGACCTATCGTACGGTAGCATCTCGGGCACGCAATTCCCCGTGAGGAGAGGGACTTTCACGCACGTGTGTCTAACACACGGCTTGCGGACACTGAGCTCGAGGATCGCGGAAGGATTCGTAAGGACGACGACCAACGTAATATATATATCTGCGTGTGTGTGTGTGTGTGTGTGTGTGTGTAGGCGCGCGCGCGTTAAACGGGAGTGAGGGGGAGAAATTTGGCTGCGGTACCACAGTCGATAAATCCAAGAGGACCGAAGATCCGTTCCGAGATTACTTTTGCGATGGTACAGCGCCGTGGATCGTGTGTGAGAGAGAGAGTGCGAGCGAGCGGGCGAGAAAAAAAGGGACAGAGAGGAGGCGATGGCTAAGAGGTACGAAACTCAAACACAAAAAATGACGAATTTTCATTCGACAAATGAACCAAAAATGTAAATGCATAAGAGAGTTGGGACCCAATGTATGAAAAAGCATATAGGTATGTATATCTTACAAAAAAAACCCTACAAATATGTGTGTGACTGGATATATATGTGAGTATTTCTTATTTTATATATTTATTATTTTGCTTATTTTATTTCTATAAGGTTCTTATTTTATATATATATATATATATATATATATATATATATATATATATATATATATATATATATATATATAATAAGAAATACCATACTCACATATATATACAGACACACATATTTGTAGGGTTTTTTTTGTAAGATATACATACCTATATGTATATCTTACAATATATATATATATATATATATATATATATATATATATATATATGGTATTTGAAATTATACTCGCCCCGATCTACAAACGTCTCTGCATTGCTGCATGGGGTCGTTTGGGTTTAAACTTGGAAAACTGCTGTCCGAGATTGCGCGGGTGAAGTTGCGAAAAATAAATAAATGAAAGCGCGCTCGCGGTGTAAATTTGTGCGAGTATCTCGCGGAGGAATCTCGCAAGGGGGAGGGAGGGGGAGGCACCTTTAAGGGCTCGAACTGCAGGGAGAGTAGCTCGGTCGGCGAGGTGCGAGAGTCACAGGGAATAAATCAAAATAATAAGGCAAAGAGAGGAAAAGAAGAGAGAGAGAGGGAGAGAGAGAGAGAGAGAGAGAGAGAGAGAGAAGGGAGGCTGAAACGACTTCGCGAAAGAGATAAAGCTTACGTAGAGGTCTCGGGCAAGATTCTCGTTACCATGGTACGCGTACTCGAGATTTACAATTTTTTTTTTTTTTTTTAATTCATTTTTTGCTACCCTCCCGAAACACATTTTTTCTCTCGGAAACTTTTGTCCAACGATAATGCCTTGAGGAGGGCAGGGGGAGCGGCAAAGAGCGTGAAAGGCCTGTAACGAGAAACATTGCCAAAAAAGCCAAGAGGCTCGCTCCTCGAGATAAAGATCTCAGTGTGTAGCGGAGACACGAAAATCTCGAGCAAACTTTTCTCGACGATCGATCTTAAGGGGTCTTCTCACCTTAGACGCTGAAAAAGGCTATTTTTATGATTTTTTAAATAGGTTCATATTATAGATATTGATATGAAAGTTGTGACACTTAATAAACACACTTTCGAAATCCATTTAACATTTTTTTTACATATTTATGTAACCCAAACAAATTTTAAGCGCTTTTTCCTCGCAATGTTTTTTGACGAGCTATTGATGAAATGTTCGAAACTACTGAACCGATCCTTATGAATTTTAACCACATATTCTTTACAACTGTAGCTATAGCGCATATCAAGGACTTTAAAATTTTTATGTTTACTATTTTTTTATGCCAAAAAACGGTGAAAAAACACGTTTATTTTTTGGTTTTTTCGAAAAATGTTCGCTCTTTTGTTATTTTTGCATATTAAAAAAATCGTATGATATGCGCTATAGGCATTAAAATACTGAATCGAAAACCGTTTGATTTTTTTGTTTCGGATGATCCATCTCTTTTTTTTAACATTTTGTTTACTACCATTTTCGTCTATGAATAGTGACTTAAATAAATAAATAAAATTTCAAATGTTTTCCGAAAGTGTATTTATTAAGTGTAACAACTTTTATATCAATATCTATAATATAAACCTATCAAAAAGATGCACGAAAATAGTATTTTTTTAGCGTCTAAAGTGACCCCCTTAACAGTCCGGCCCGGATATAAAGGACGAAAAAGCGAAAAGGAGCAGGGAATAAAAGTGAGAAAAAACCGCGTCCCGAGGCGTTCGAATGGTCGTTAAACCGCGATCTTCTTGTACGTATCTCGCGGGGGCGAAAATCGGGCCTCCGAATCCTCGGTTCACCGTATCGATCGAATTGTTCGTGAACAAAAGAATTAATAAAAACGCGTTGAGGTATTGTTTAATTATTTGTTTTTTTCATTGAGCTCTTGTATCGTCCTGATCGAATAAAATTCTCAACAAAAGAAAAGGTACGGGGCTAGGTAGGAATATAAGATCCTAATACGGGAACGTCACAAAGATTTTTCCGTAACTTTTCTATTCTTGTGGCACAATTTTTCTGATGTTTCCGGGAAGGAATTTAAATTTGGATTTTTTCAAATTGGATTCCCAATCGCATTTTTATTTTTATTTCGACTCTGTCCCGCTCTCTTTCTTTATTTCTGTTTTTGTTTTCATATTTTCAGTATTTCATTATCATTATATATCTATTAATTTTATGTATTTTTAAAAGGTATATTAATATGTAATTTTTGGTATTGTTTTACTTTCATATTCATTATTATTTATTATCAATGCGTATATTTTTATTTATTGTATGTACGTTCGTGTATTTATTTTTTAAATTATATTTCTTACATGATTTATATTTTTTTATAAATGTTTTTATGATTATTTTTAAAACTCTTCGTATTACCATATTCTTGATATTTATCATTATTGCGTATTATTTGTACGTAATAACTTCTATAAAAATTTCTATAAAAATAATTATTATAGAAGTTATTTTTATAGAAATATCATAATTGATATACTTCTATTTACTATTACTATATTACTATTTTACTATTTGTATTACTATATTACTATATTATTACTATATATTATATCATATTACTATTTGTTGAGTAAATATTTCTAAATAATAATTATTTTTATAGAACTTATTTTTATATTTCTATTTTTCCAACTTTCATTAGAGCTCAATAAAATTTATCGCTTTATCTACCCATCTCCTCCGCCGATTTTCCTTCTCCGTTTCTTCATCCCATCGTTCTTTTTCGCATCGCTCCCTCTTTTTTCTGTCTTTCCGAAGACGCCCAACCGTGCGGACTTTTTGCAATTTCTTTTTTCTCACTTCTCCAGGCCCCTCTCTCATCCCTTCTTATCCCGCCCTCTCGTATCAGCATATTACACAGAGGCTGGAACATTTCGAGTGGCATGCGCGCAAAAATCGTCGGTCGAGGGATCGTCCCCTGGAAAGAAGGTGTGATCTCGTAATTATTGCGTCGGTATGAGGCACAGCCAAGTTGACGCGATGATTGCCACGTTTATGCGAACGGGGCCCTCGATGTATACACATTTTTCGGAGCGAATATATGTACGGGACTTTCGACGCACACGGGGCGTTCCGGACGAAACGTATATTAAGGCGGGAGTCTGGTCCAGCTGATCCAAAAATGCAACGTTTTTTTGTTTGCCTAAAAATCAAGTACGGGGGGAAATTGAAAAATCATTGTAAAAATAATAGACATGAGTTTGAAAGAAAAGTTCGTTTTTTTCGTCAATAAGTTTCACATAAAAAGTTATATATTTTTTACAATTTTCAGTCAATCGAAAAAAGCGTTCGTACTTGACTGTTAAAGCTATCTAAGAAGCTGCAGTTAAAATTTCAAGTCGATTGAACGGTAAATTGTTCAAGTTCTGCTGCGTGTCGATTGCGAAAGACATGATTTTGAGAAAAACGTGTTTGTAGTCAACGGTTTTGATGACGCTACAGCTGCTGACATTTTTTTCCGCAATTTGATGCCGCCTTTTGGTAGTAAACAAAACTATTTTGAGTCGGTAACTTTTTCCCATAGGCCTACAAGAGTCGGGAACAAAAATAGCTCGAAAAAACAACTTAAAACAGTTTTTTTCAGCTATAAACGAATATATATAATATTTTTGAAGGTTCAAATGATTTTTTAACTGTTTTTTCAAAAATTTATAGTGGTGTCCTCCCTTGAGGCCGCAGAGGCTTAAAGTTTCAAAAATGCTATTATTTGTATTACAGAGTTTTATAACCTAAGGTCTGAACTTTAATTTACAATTTTTTTTTTCCGAAAATTAATCGAGTTAGAACACCACTGTGGCGGATAAAAAATCTATTTTTTTTTTGCATTTTTCCGAAGTGTACATATTCAAGAAGCGGTGACAAAGTTTTCGGATTAAACTACTGAAGGGTGGCCAAGTTACAAACGATTCAGTTAGAGCAGATAGCGCAACGATTTGCGTATGCTAAAACTTTCAATCGCGTTTTTCTCGAAACCACTTCTCTCGACCTGGCCGGAATCCTGAATTTAGCTATAATTATCCGATTTTCTATTTTTTTTAAATCGAAATTTCCGTCACTGCAGTATCTACCGTTGAACCGAGCCGTTTATTTTTGAGTATTTTTTGAGCCCCCGAATATAAGTAAAAATTTCGCCAAAATTACACTTTTTCTTTCAACTCCCGCTATTTTGTGATTTTTTATTATTAATAATTTTTTTTGTGTGCTGCTATCGACTTTTTTAGGTCTGAGGAAACTCAATATAAATCACGGTCTAACACAAAAACTGTGCCCCACTCTCCTCTAGCTTATAACATATTCTATCGGATGACCAGATCATTTTTCAATATGTTTATCCCTTTGTTGGTAACCAAAGATTAAAGATTCTGTTTTCATCAAAAAACAAACATGTTTCCAGCTCGCCACTTTCGTAATTTTTAAAATTTGAAAAATGTATCCGGTCATACCGAAGTATTATAATTATAAGTACGTTTTCCAATTTTTCGTTGATATCCATGCAGCAAATGCGACACTTTGTCTAAACAAATAACAACTCAATTGTTTATCAATATTTTGCAATAAAAAAATAAAAATAAACTTCCGAAGACTATGTATAAATGGCGTGCAAAATCCCGACCAAGTCATCCCGATACTCCAATCCCGAAAAAATATGGAAAATCGACCCTTTAAAAAACCACCCTTCGGCAAATGCTGAGCAAACTCCTCGTGGTACCGTCCGGCTAACGAGCCAAGACATGCGAGAAGTGTGCAAGAGCGTGAAAAAAAGCGAGTAGTGAACAAGGAGAGAGGTAAAAAAGATTGAGAAGGGAATTCCATTTCGCAGGAAGGCGTTAACTAAAGTCCCATCCGCGAAGGTGGAGCCTTCGACTGGAACGGAAACTCCGCTCGCGAGGCACGGACGTTACTGCATAAAATACTACTATTTCCCTGCGAGTTCTTCCTTTCCACGGGCCCCGAGAGGCACAGCCGGCGAATTCGCACGCTCGTACACACACACCCACATATGGTGATTTTACCGTCAGATAAGGGTAATGTAACCACATTAATATAAATATAATTTTCGCGAAATCGGCAAAAAATCGGCAAAAAAATCGGCCCCAAAATCGGCCCAAAAATCGGCAACAAAATCGGCCCCAAAATCGGCAAGTGCAAACATCACAAGGACCGTTCTCAAAGTAGCCATGTGCGCGTATGCACCAAAATCAGCACCAAAATCAGCACCAAAATCGGCCCCAAAATTGGCAAGTGCAAACATCACAAGGACCGTTCTTAAAGTAGCCAGGCTTCGAAACGTCCCTCCGTGCACTCACGGCCCCATGTGCGTGTGTGCACCAACATATGCCCGGAGTCGAAGAATCCAAGAATGATGGCGTACTTCCGAGGCTCTCGATTGGCCGACCGAGAACCGGATGTGGCTATGTAAAGTACAGCCTTTGCGTACCCTCATCAATTATGATCATTATTACTTCCCCCTCCTTGGCTTTTTTCTTCTCCCCCTCCATGCCTCGCGGCTCCAGGCTTCCCCCAGGCCCCGGCCGATCCAACGTCTCGATCTCCCCGATCGCCAGCTTTACGCGAAAATCGGCCGATTTAGTGCACTCCCCTGCTCCCATTTTCGGGACGAAATTTCCAGATGTCCGGATATTTCCAGGATAGCTAATTCATGTGCACCTTGGTGCAGTGGGTGAAAAAAAGTAGCGTTGGAAAATGGCCGTATACTCCTCCAGATTCTGGCACGGTGTGTTTGCGTCAAGGGGAGAGGCGCAAATGCGTAACAGGGTCGTTTTTTTCTGCCTGAATTATCCATTTGTGGATTCAACCGGTTTTCGGCGGCATGGCGTCCCTCGGTGTTTTTATCACACCGACAGGATCGCTCTTAATTAATACGTCAAGAGGTGAGGCAGTCGTGACGGAGATGGAGAGCGAGAGAGAGAGGGGAGCCGATCTTATCGTCTCCTATTATTTTTTTTATGGACTGTTTATTACAGCCTCGGCTCATTCCTACCCCCCCCCCCCCCCATACCTTTCATACCTTTCCAAGGCTCACCTGACCCTAAATCCAAACCAAACCGATTTATCGCGGTATCAACTTTCATCGGATAGAAATCCGATCGGTATGAAAAATCGGCATCGTTGGAGTCTGCCGAAGATACGCGATCGTTACAACGTTTCGGGATAACAAAGTTATTGGAGTACTGACCGAGTGTGCCGTCGAGGGAAAACGAGTGCCTGTCGTTTCTCAACGCCCATGTGCAAAGGTCGCAGGTGGTGAGTCCGTCGGTCGTGATGCCCTCCTCCGGGAGATACGGTGGCCTCGGCGGTGGTGGCACGAAACTACCTATCACTGTCCAAAGTGAATCGACTTCGGCGTTACCACCACCACCGTAACCCGTGTAATAAAGTAACTCCTCCTCAGGGACACCCGCGAACCAGTCCATGTCGTTCGCTGCCACTCCGCTACTCACGGTACTCGTGCTCGTGCTCGTCGTGCCGCTCGACACCGTCACCTAACAACAATCGCACAATCGTCTTTATTCATTTATGTATATGTATATGTGTATATATATATATATATATATATATATATATATATATATATATATATATATATATATATATATATATATATATATATATATATATGTGATGCAATTGGAGGAAAATCAAGATGAGAGCATTGTAAGCCGAGAACACACTATCTGGCACGGACATGCCCAGACCATAATTCTATGCTAATCTGATACGATAAAAAAGCAGATTTCACCAACTTCTTTCTTCACTTCGAAGACGATTTTTTTTACGATCTTCCTCCAAACTTATTGCTATGTAAAAGTAATTTTTTTCAACATGACTATTATTATTAAGATTGAAAATAGTCATTTTTCAATATTATTATAATTAGTGATGTTAAAAATAGTAGTTTTTCAACATTATTGTTAATAGTGATGTTGAAAATGGTATTTTTTTCAATACTACTATAATAAACCATTACTATTATTAAATATTAATAATGGTAATATTTCAACTTGACCAATAAGAGTAATATTGAAAATAGTAAGTTTTTAACATTACTATTATTAGTAATATTGAAAATAGAATTTTTTAAACTTTACTATTTTTAGTAATATTGAAAACAGAATTTTTTTTGACATTACTATTTTTAGTAATATTGAAAATAGAATTTTTTAAACATTACTATTATTAGTAGTATTGAAAATAGTAATTTTTAACATTACTATTATTAATAATATTGAAAATAGTAATTTTTCGCTGATTTTATTTTTTCCAACGTTACTATTATCAGTAATGTTGAAAATACTAATTTCTTCAACATTACTATTATCAGTAATAGCGAGAAAAGCAATTTTTCAACATTACTATTTTTAACATAACTATCATTACTAATATTGAAAATAGTAATTTTTTAACACTACTGTTATTACCAATATTGAAAATAGTAATTTTTCGCCGATTTTATTTTTTTCAACGTTACTATTATCAGTAATGTTGAAAATAGTAATTTCTTCAACCTTACTATTATCAGTAATATCGAGAAAAGCAATTTTCCAACATTGGTATTATTAGTCGTATCCAAAAAAGTCGTTTTTTTCAACATAACTGTCATCAGTAATGTTGAAGATAGTAATTTTTTACCTTTACTATTAATTATTATGATTATCCTCATTGTTATCATTTATATTATTCCAATTGGCCGCGTATTGTTTCTAAATTATCCTCTTCGTTATAATTTCTATCATTGTCATTATGATCATCATTATGATTTTTGTGCACTGAAAGTGACGGCGAATCGTAAATAATTCATTAGCTGAATGAACAATCACGCGTTCATACTCATGGATTACTATTGCTTTCGATTTCTTGTTGAAAAGAAGAAAAAAAAACATAAATCGTATCTCAAAAGGGAAGGTGCATGTGTTTCTTGGTGCTTATACGAATAACACATCCTTCGTCTGTATAAATGAGTATTTTTCGACCTGAATGCAAGTTATTCGAAAAGTCGTCGGGAATATATGATAGGGAGGAAAAGAAAATAGAGTTACGTGTCGAAAAGGTCTACACCCGGCTAGACGTTTATACATATATACACACACACATATATATATATATATATATATATATATATATATATATATATATATATATATGTGTATATGTATAGATTTGTTCCATCTGTACGGGGTCCTTCGCCTTTACATGCTCACCTTATTCCACTTTTCCCCCTATATAAATATATATATATATCACAAAGAGAACGCGAATGGACTGTGGCGGTGCGACTAGTGAAAACGACAAAGACAAATATTTTTTTCGACGCAAACAGAAAATTCTCGCAGGTCTTCTTCAAACACGAGTTTAATGGACTCTGAACATGGGAAAATACGATTTATATATGTGTGTGTGTGTATACATATATATATATATATATATATATATATATATATATATATATATATATATATATATATATTTCTTTAGCTTATTTTATTTTGTTAATTTAGTATTTTTCCATTAAAAAAATTGGTATTGACCAACGCAATCGGGAAGAATGAAATCGTACAACAACGAAAGGCAATAAAAATAAAAATGAGCAATGCACACAAAGTGACGAAAGATCGGAAGTGCCAACGCTTAAAAAAAAACACTCAAACGTGTGCGGGCAATATGAACAGAGAGGAAGCGTTGCGGCACACTTTGTGTTCGTAAAAGACAAAAAGGTTGTTCTAACTCCTACGACAAACACGAGGGCACGGGAGAGCCCGTCGCGAGTTCACAGACGAAATGTCTACGGATATATTTTCTTTCCTCGTCCAGTATATAACCCGTTCTTCTAGTTCCGCGTCATCTTTTTTCTTCTACTTTTCTCGTGCGCCATGATCCGGCTGCACGAAGATCCTTTCATCTTTTATTTTCCTATCGACCGTATTTTCGTTAATCTCGAAATACTTTTGAAGCGGGCTCTTTTGGGTTTTCCCGTAAACCTCCGATTTCGTTTGGGGTGACAACTCTTTGGTGTTGCTTGGATTTTACCGCGCGCGCGGGGTGGTTTTACGCAAAACCGTAAGTGAAAAAAAATCATGCTCTTTTGTCACGATCGGTGATGAAAAAAAATCAGAAGCGTGTCACCGGAGTAACTGGAAACGCGAGAAAATTGCGACCTTTCCACATTCCTCATTAAGGTGGTATGTGCACGAACCTCCTTATTGGAAAAAAAAATAGATTTTCTTATATGCTGTAGAATGACGTCCGCGAAGACTCCGCATGCCTTACCGGCTAAATACAATAGTCATTAAGGGGTAGGCCACAGTAACGGGTATAAAATCATGTGCGAATTTAACAATTTTTTTCGTATTCAAAAGTGATTCAGTCATAAAATTAATTACACATCTATTTAGTATAAATATCAAGCTATTAGAAAAAAAATATATATTTTTTTTCAATGTACAAAATGGCCGACTACCAATATTCTCTTTTGTTATCTTTTTTAGGCGCTCCGCTGCGTGACATTTAGCATCCACAATTTTTTACCTAGAACGAAAAACAAAAATTCTCGTCAATCTACATTGGAATTCCTAGAGAAGTACGTACGGAATTTGAAAAATATTGTTTTATTCAAAAGTTGTAGTTACTTGAACTTGAGAAATGAATTTTCAGTGAAAAATTTCGTTATAACTGCTCATAAACCGCTCATAAAATGAAAAGTTTTCGATTGATCAGAAATTCCGTACGTACTTCTCTGCAAAATGCAATTAGGAACATAACTTTTAAATTCGAAGTAAATCGAGTGAAAGTTGTTGAAGTTATTTGTCACGCCAATTGGAAAAAAGCTGTTTCGAGAAGTTTCGAGTAGTCGACCATTTTGTACATCGAAAAAAAAATATATATATTTTCTAACAGCTTGATATTCATACTAAATAGATGTGTAATTAATTTTATGAGTTAATCACTTTTCGAGACGAAAAAAAATTGTTAAATTCGCACATGATTTTATACCCGTTAGGGCCTAACCCTAACTTGCTTGACATTTATCGGAAGCGCCTGAGTACAGCGTTGCCACGGATATTGCCAAAATTGTTAAACGCCGGCTGGTGGGACAACTCAAGTCAAATCTGATTGCTATTTCACACTGAGAGAAAAGTCCATGGTATTTGCAACAAACGCCCATGGTAAAAGAGGGAATAGTAAAATTCATTATAGTTTACTGACACCGCAATCATAAATATGGTTATCACGACTATAAGCGAAAAGTGTACCTAAACGTGCGATTTGGGTGGCGTGTTTGAGTATCCATTATCCCCGAAATGATGATTCACTATTGTAAAAGACTTGACCATATACATATGGTTAATTCAGTGCAATAACAAAATCGGCGTACAAATACTAATGTTGTATGCTGTACGTTAAGGTAGTTCCTCTGCGAAAATCTCAACCAAAAGTTTACATACTATGTTCATGTTTAAAAAATTGATAATTGGTTCAATTAGTAATAAATGAAATTAAAAACTACGCAATATTGACTCGGTACTAGTAGATAATACGATGGATATAATTTATTGCCGTAAAATATATTTTATATTGTGTTTTTGATCTACCATAGCCAGTAAACTTTTTGCCGGGACTGTCCAGGCTTTGCCCCAATTGTTTTTCTTCCAGGCTTTGCCAGGCTTTGCACCAAAATTGTGAGGGCTTCTCATGGTTATATCTTGGAAACTAGATGGTGAATCATTCTCATTTTTTTTCACATTATTCGTGATATCTTACTCTAGCTTATCCTCGTTTTTTATCAATTTCTTAATTTTAGTTTTGACGGTAGAATGAATGATGCTCTGTTTGCCCATCATAACGCATTTGCTACGTGTAAACCAAGCCAACTTTACGTGTAACTATCTCAGGTTTGGGGCGGTCAAACTTATTCAAATTGCACAGATGTTTGGATAATGTATTAAATAACATATATGTCAAATTTCAACCATTTCTTAATTCAACTCTTCTGTGGAGGTACTACCTTAAGTTTTGTTCAGTCAAACTTCTACCATTCTTTTCAAGTTTGTACAATTCATATGGTTAACATTGACGTTTCCCGAGTACAATTTGTTAGTGGACGTTATGAAAAGAGACTATACGAAAAAAGTTATAGTAAAGTTTACTTATAGCGAAGACGTAAATCATTCGCAGTTCGAGCACCCGCAGCTTAATAGTTTAAGGGGGGATTGTCTTTTTTTTCGCAAAATTTACCGCTTTCTGGGAATTTTTTTGTGAAGAAAGTATACAACGGAACACTTGTGAAACTTGGCATATAGTTTTATTGATCTGTTTACTACATACAAAAAATTTTTTAAACAATTTCATCAAAAAATCCGCCTCCCACCCCCCTCGACGCGCGATGGTCCTTTTTTGATGGTGTGCACGATTTCTCAAAAACTATTCAACCGATTGCCTTCAAATTTGGACAGAATGCTCAGCTGACATCCTTTTATCGTTTGATGAAGCAAAAAAGCAATACGTTTAATAGTTTTTTATTTATAACAAAAAATCGATCAATTTTTTTCGAAAAATCGATACTTCAAGTTCAAAACGTCACCAAATCGTCAATTTTTTTTTCCCCTCATCGAACGATAGCTATATGTGTCTAAAGTAAAATGCTTTTTGGGTTTTTGTTGCAGGATGAACGTGAAGGCTGTAATCGTGCACACCATCAAAAAAGGACCATCGCGCGTCGAGGGGGGTGGGAGGCGGATTTCTTGATGAAATTGTTTAAAAATTTGTTTGTATGTAGTAAACAGATCAATAAAACTATATGCCAAGTTTCACAAGTTTTCCGTTGTATACTTTCTTCACAAAAAAATTCCCAAAAAGCGGTAAATTTTGCGAAAAAAAAAGACAATCCCCCCTTAAAGAACTACGCATGTCTCACAAAATGTTACATAGTAGGTATGTTGCATTGCAAAAATAGGATATCAGTTCAACACTTCTACTTGTAGCTCACCTTCTGTTCTTGTAGGACGCACATTACTATGAATTTAGCAGGTCGTATCATATAATATGGTATAAATCACTATTATATGGTACAAAACTATTGCAAAGCGCCGAAAATCCATCTAAACAGTGCCTTATATTATAAAAAAAAGATCTGTGCAAAATTTCACCTAAATCGCAGGTAACAGCTATTCGGAAGTACAGCCGGAATCAATTTTGTCTCTTGTGCCATATCTGTGCTAAAGATGCCAAAAGCACTCGGTAGCGTAGTGGCAGCGTGCGTAGAATAGGCAGAAGGTAGGCAATCGGGTTCTAGGTCCGATACCGATGAGGCGAAATATTTTCTTCGACATAAATCATTATAGGAGGTCAGGGAATGGGGAATTATAATAAAAAAATCATCGAGGTAGATTCCTCAGTTGCGTATTTTATTTTATTTTGGATTTATGAAATATTCTATGCATTTAGTAGACGGGCATTGATGCCTTGTACCAACACTTGAATAACACACCAAATACGCATATAGCAGGTCGTATCTTACAATATGGTACAAGTCACTATAAACATCGTCGCAATTGATAGGCAATATTTTTAATCAATTTATATATATTTCAGTTCACTATTAAAATCTTGGGGAAGTGCATTTTTTATAGTATCAGGGAATATCCATTTTATGAAAACCTACTATATTATATAGCATTGAAGAATAAACGTATGTTTGTAAGTTCGGTGGTTGCGGCTAACATATGTGCATAATTCATGCAACTGCTAAAATATAAAGAAGCAGTACTATACTTTTGGCAGTAACTATTAGGTGTACAACTTAGTTCGGTCCGTTTTTCAAAAGATGGCTCTAGGTGCTATAAATGGTTGACGGCAACAGCTGATTTTTGCTGTATCGTGAAGTATCAACATCTCTTAACCGAATATCGTTTACAGACCTTTGAGTTTTGCGCATCAAGTATAATTTTTACTGCGGTGAAAATGTCGAATTTCGTCCCAAATAAGCACCATTTGCGGGAAGTGTTGATTTTCTGTTTCAATTGGAAGAAAAGTGCAGCTGAAGCCCACCGAATGCTTGTGGAAGTTTATGGTGTACAGCTACAGCCAACAATTGATCCGTTTAAAGGGAGCTATAGCCGAAAAACGTCCAGAATATGCGACCAGACACGAGTCCATAATCTTTCAACATGACAACGCTCGGCCTCACGTTGCTATTGTGGTTGAAAACTATTTGGAAAATAGCGGGTGGGAAATTCTGGCTCACCCGCCTTATGGCCCAGACCTTGCCCCTTCCGACTACCATTTGTTTCGATCGATGCAGAACGCTTTGACTGGAATACGCTTCACGTTACAACAGGGTATCAAAAATTGGCTCGATTCATTCTTGGCTTCAAAAGATGAACGCTTCTTCCGCGACGGAATTAATAAATTACCAGAAAGATGGGGAAAAGTAGTGGCTAGCGATGGACAATATTTTGATTAATGTATTAATTCATTTTATCATTCAAATAAGTGCGTATTTTAAGCAAAAAAACGGACCGAACTAAGTTGTACACCCAATATATCTATAAAGTATTATCGTCCTCTCAGTGAAATATACAATATAATAAAAATATGGTTGAGAACACCATACATTTCTCTCAGTGTAATACTTCACTTTTCATAATATAACACACACACCTATCACATACACTTCTCAAATAATTCCTTTCCGTATCACGGTTATTATTATACATAAATGTATTATATTGTGCTTTTTTCAGATTCGAAAATTTACAGATTTTCCGTTGACTAGTCAATCCGCTAGTACTATCTTAAGGGGCTATACCAGTGTGACACTTAAAAAGAAATCGATTTTCTTTGCCTTTTTCGACAGCTTATACTTTCAAGAATATCATTATCATTTATATCAATATCATTTTATCTTGCAAAAATCGACAGTTAAATCTCCAAACGCGTTTTTCTCGAAATGAGATTTTTCAAATTTGCTGACGTTGTAACTCAAAGAGCAATTATCCAATTGACTTGAAATTTGAACTGAGTACTCTTGAATATATTTACTCCACAATGACGTAGGATATTTTTGATTGGATGAAAATTGACGATTTGGCATTTAAAAAGACGACCATTTTATAGGCAAGGAAACAGACTTTTTTCATAATTACGCCATTTTGTTAGATTTCGATATTTTTCGAAAATCCTTCGTGATTGTACAGGAAATACCTTCCAGTTTAACGACATTTTTTCCTTTTTCGGTTTCAGCTACGCAATCGGCCGGAATCATGTCAGCAGTGGGGGAATTTTTTTTAGCGCCTTCAAAGGCAGCGCATAAGTCGCTTGGATCTCAATATTTTTCTATGAAAAAATTATGTAACGTAGGTCAAATATAGCCAAATATATTCTTAATTTTCCGAAACATTTAATTGAGTACTTTTCTTCCAAAAAATTCCCGAAAATCGCCCAAATTTTAAGCGTTTACACTGATATAGCCCCTTAATGACTCGCAGTCTTGTGCCTCGAAAAAAAAAAAACGAGCGATGTCAATCCTTTGATCCTTCTTTGCCTCTCAGCATCCACGTTCTTTTTTTCCTCAATGACGTCGTACACGTATACGAAGCGAAAAAAGAAAAAAATCTTCATACGTTTTCCGCTCCTGTCCCGTCACGAGCATTCCACGAGTTGCCGGGAGTCTGGGCAAACAGTGACTAGCGTCTCTGCGAGAGAGGATAAAAGGGAAAAAGAAAGAAAAGAAACGAGCATTTCACTTCTTGCGCGAGGCGCTCTCGAGACGAGACGCACTCGTTAGTGTTGCGGTCCATATGCGCGAGGGCCATCGTTATGCGGAAGAAAAATCTTCCTCGTCGTTTGAAGAAAAAGAAAAAAAAAAAATAGCGACATTATTCATACACGTATAAGGGATTTTACGGCAACCCTTTTCGAGACTGCCATCGATTATTTTTGTTTATCGCAACATATTTTCATGCAACGAATAAAAAAAAACGATGGAACAAATAAAATTGAAAATAAAAGATCATCAATATCTATATTGTTCGCAGTGTCATAATTACGTATATGATCAATTTCTCCTGAAGATGCACGTGTACACACGGGCACACGTGTATACACGGTTGCATACATAATTGCTGTGCTCGGTCTTGGTTGCAGCGGCAGGGGAGGGGGGGGGGGGGTCTGAAGAGAGACACGATATGTCTCGAGTACGGGCGCGGACGAGTGCTGAGAGCTCGAGTGCCAGGACTCGAGAGACTTCTAGAGGATCTCCTTTCGACGAGGGTTTGAGGATGCATTTCTGCATATATATATATATATATATAATATATATATATAATATATATATATATATATATATACACATTTGTGTTTTACACATTGAATTTTAATAAGATTCGAAAATTATCGTGACAGAACAATAATCTTCGGAGCGACGTAAATTTTACACGTACAATCCTAACGAATTTTATATGAATTATAATTTTTTTCAATTGTTCAAAATATTTGTGCATATATATTATTTCTCAAATTATTTTTTTGTTGTTATTTTTTATTATTTTTTTTACTGTTATTTTTTATTATTTTTATATTATTTTCTTTCATGTGTTGTACTTTTTCGATATATTAATTTAATAATATTATACTATTTACTACTACTTTCTTTATATTTTTATTGGAACTGAATTTTAATAAGATTCCCAAATTATCGCTATAGAACAGTAATCTTCGGAGCGCTGCAACTTTCGTTGCATCCTAACGAATTGTATGTGAATTTATTATTTTTTTTCCTTTTAAAACAAAATTTGTTCGCATATATTTTTATATTGTTTTTTTTCATGTGTTTAACGTTTTTGTCTTCCCTCTTATTGTTTATATTTTACGGTCTATTATTATTGTTATCATATCATATTTTCTATGTATCATTTAATGACTTTATGTTTATCATACTATTATTTTATTTATTTCGCTTGCATTGTTATTGAAACTGAATTTCAACGAGATTCCCGAATTATCGTGACAGAACAATAATTTTCGGAGCGACGCAACTTTTACACGTACAATCCTAGCGAATTATATATGTATTTATAATTTTTTTTCTTTATAAAAAATATTTGTTCATATATATTCTTATATTCATTTTTTTCGTGTGTCTTACTTTTATTTTATATTTCCATTTTGCCATTTATAATTAACGGTCTATTATTATTATTATTATCAAATCATATTGATATATATACCATTATATAACCTTATTTTTATTATACTATTTATTATATATTTTGTTTGTATTCTTATTTTCATCATCATTAAATATATTTATTATGATTTCAATTAGTTCCTCAGTTCCAACGTATACCCTTACGGGTTTTTACGTATTACCCTTCCCAAATGAACCCATTTCTATCACCCCCTCCCCGCACTTCGTTAATCTAACCAAACTTCCGTTGCGTCCGGAGCCGTCTTTAGCTACACCCCCCCCCCCCGCATTTGCCGTGGGTACGGGGAAACTGTGGAAAACCTGTACCTGTAGACGACCCCTTATTATTCTGATTCTCTGGTGCACCGACTTTGACTCAAGCATCTATACCAAGGACTCAGAAGCCGAACTCTTACCATCCAACAGTGTCGGTTGTTTTATATTATTATACAAAATGACATATTATAATGATGAATTTGGTATAAAAATGATAATTATTTTATTATTATAAAATATTCTTAATAATAATAATAATAATTTTCAAGTATAGCCTATCACATTGAGATTTCATCTCATCTTCTTATATATATATATATATATATGTGTGTGTGTGTGTGTGTGTGTGTGTGTGTGTGTGTGTGTGTGTGTGTGTGTGTGTGTGTGTGTGTGTGTGTGTGTGTGTGTGTGTGTGTGTGTGTGTGTATGTGTATGTGTATGTATATATATATATATATATATATATATATATATATATATATATATATATATATATATATATATATATATATATATATATATATATATATATATATATATATATATATATATATATATATATATATATATATATACACACACACACACATATACCCTCTTTGACGAGACCTGTGACTGGTTATTTTTCGAGGTGAGATGCTTTTTGTGCCACGAGGGACTTTTTTCTCCATTGTTGTTGTTGTTTTCTCTTTTTTTAAATCTCACCGATTGAAAAGAGTGCGGATCGATCCGTGGAGGCGAGACTCGCACAATGCTATGCATTGATCAGCTTAATTACCGTGATATCAGCGTAATTAAAGGTCCGTTGTGCCTCCTCCTCCTTCTCTTTACCAATACATACCGAGTTCAGTCTATATATGGGATGTTCCGAACGAATTCGACCACATCGCGAGGCACCTTAAGGAGGTTCGGTGATTGGAGCGAGTCCAAGATAAAAGCCCGATTTTTTTATATAGCATTGTCGAGACCTTCGTCTATGCGTATGCGGAGTTTCCACGAGATTAACCGTACAGTTTCCGAGTTATTAATTGTTAAAGTTGATGAATTAGTCACAGGTAGACGACAAAATATGCCTGTCCTCTCATATATCGATTTTTTTGTGCTACTTGGAGCCAAGACACGCGTAAAAATTACTGACGGTTGCGTTCGTTGAATCTTTGTAATCGATAAGGCACCTTGAACTGGAAAGCTCGTCGGAGAAATAAGCAATAAATTTAGAAATAAAGTCGCGAAAAACCAAAGTATTCGGAGAGCGGGACTTCGCGTGACGTAACAGCAGCCATCTTGCTCGAGGTGTGGCAACGCCGGATACGCGCGCATTTTTGATTCGTCTATCGGATATTTTCAACGCGAATTAAAAATACGATTGTGCGAAGCCGTACATTTTTTAATGGATTATAAAGGGCCTTTCGTCGATATTTACTCAAAGTTCTTTTATGTATAGCCAAGGCATCTTAATTTTTCTGGCGACATGTATGCAACGCATCTATATATAAATTCAGCATGGAAGAACCGTCATATGAAATGAACGTTCCTTTTTATGTCTGCGAATATTGTGAAAATTGGAAAAGGGAAAAATAACATAACAATCGATCAAATATGTTTTGACTTTGGACAGATTGGACATTGAGGTTAACCTCAACGCGACGTTTTTTATTTCGAAATTGCAATATCATCTTTTCATTTTCGAATTCTTGTCCGACAGAATCTACGTTTGTCTCTAAACTGGACTTCAGGTACAATCCCGGTACTGTCTTGATAAAGTTCTACATTATTTTCATTCCCCATGTTTACGGGCTACAAAAAATAATAAGCCAGGCGCGTGGGACCGATGACAGCCATCGAAAATTCGACGATGTTAAACGTCGACGAAATGGCGTACTACTGAAGTCGCGTAGTAGATTATTACGTTTGTTGCCATATTATAAAAATAATAGGTGGCTCGAAATTGAATACTTAACAAATATTTCTCGGAAAATGGGCCATATACATATGTCTAAAACGTGGCGGTATTACGGCGCAAAATGGACTCTAAGTTAACTAGCGTGGTCTTCACCGTACCTCCTTAATTTCCGCTCTTTCAATTTTGTGCTGATTGTTGCGTTTAGTCGTCTTTTGGGGGATTGAATTGGTCGCGATTTCTCCGTTTTTTTCGATTCAGCGGAAATGGCTGCGCCATATTTGAAACAATCGGTTTACAAAATTGTATACGATAAAATAATATGGTATACAATCATACGAGGTTAATGAATTGAGATAAAATAATACAAGATAAACAATATGATATTTATATCATAATATTTTATCTCGTATTATATTCTCGTATTTTTTATCGGAATATTATCTGTTGGAATATGATTTATCGGAATATTATTTACCGAAATACTATTTATCGTAATATTATTTATCGGAATATTATTCATTGTAATAGTATTTAACGGAATATTATTTATCAGAATATTGTTTATGGGAATACTATTTATCGGAATAGGTACCATTTATGGGAATATTATTTATCGGAATATTATTTATCGGAATATCATTAATCGGAATATTATTTTTAGCATACTTTTTATCGGAATATTATTTATCGGAATATTATTTATCACAATATTGTTTATCGGAATACTATTTATCGGAATACTATTTATCGGAATATTATCGGTGGGAATATTATTTATCGGCATATTATTTATTGTAATAGTATTTAACGGAATATTATTTATCAGAATATTGTAAATCGGGATACTATTTATTAGAATATTATTTATCGGAATATGATGTATAGGAATATTATTTATCGAAATATTATTTATCGGAATATTATTGGTCGGAATACTATTTATCGGAATATTATTTATTTTAATAGTATATAACGGAATATTATTTATCGGAATATTATTGGTGGGAATATTATTTATCGGAATATTATTGGTGGGAATATTATTTATCGGAATATTATTGGTCGGAATACTATTTATCGGAATATTATTTATTTTAATAGTATATAACGGAATATTATTGGTGGGAATATTATTTATCGGAATATTATTTATCGGAATATCATTTATAGGAATGTTATTTATCGGAATATTGTTTATAGGAATATTATTTATCGGAATATTATTTATCGGAATATCATTAATCGGAATATTATTTTTCGGAATATTATTTATCGGAATATTATTTATCACAATATTGTTTATCGGAATACTATTTATTAGAATATTATTTATCGGAATATTATGTATAGGAATATTATTTATCGAAATATTATTTATCGGAATATTATTTATTGTAATAGTATATAACGGAATATTATTTATCATAATATTGTTTATCGAAATATTATTGGTGGGAATATTATTTATCGAAATATTACTTATTGTAATAGTATTTAACGGAATATTATTTATCAGAATATTATTTATCAGAATATTGTTTATCGGAATACTACTTATCGGAATAGGTACCATTTATCGAAATATTATTTATCGGAATATTATTTATCTAAATACTATTTATCGGAATATTATTTATCGAAATATTATTTATTGAAATATTACTCGATCACCTTTCATTTGCTCTCCGTATTTTCGAAAAACGAAAAAGTCGAATAAAAGTATTAAAAACGCTCCCCCGAATACCGGAAGTGCAGCTTATTTGATGTTGAATGTCCTGCGGATACGTAAGAACGCGCGTGACTATCGTAATATGTTCGCGCCTTGCGCCTTTTATTCTCGCGCGATACACCGACTGTACGAGGCAGGCGCGATAGGTGTACGGTGTAAGTTACAAAACGTGTACCAGGCCCCCCTGTCAATTTTCCACGTGGCAATGCGAGAGAGAGACGCGCTTCGTTAATAAGCCATTATAGAATGCCCGAGCTCGATAAATCGAGATTACACGGACCCCCGTCGATCTTACTTGCTCAACGCTGCTTTTTTTTTCGTTCCTTTTGAGATACGACAAAACCCGCGTGAAAGCAATTTGCCGCATTCTCCTATTCCTACAACAATGTTTTACGACATGTGTCAAAGATTTCTTTTTTTCTCTCCACTTTTATCCGTTATTTTTCTCACGGCGATGCGTTTGCGAAATCTCGTTGGACGCGAAATTGCCAAAAAAAAGCTTACCTGTAGAAGGAATAGAGAGCGAGAGGAAGGAAGATAAAAGCAAGAGAGATGGGAGAGGAAGACGGAAAGAGCATGGTAGCACGGACGTATTCCCTGTGCATTTTTCTCCCTCCCCCCGCCCCTGTCATCGTTATTCCCCAAAGAGCCCTCTTATTCTCAACTCGTTATAATTATTACGTGTTGGCGTTTACGATCGAGCTCACGATGCCACGGCGCAGCACCGTGTACATGTATCCCCCCATAAGACCGTCCTCCGTCTTCCTCTCACCATGGAAAAGTTTCTCTCTCTCTCTCTCTCTCTCTCTCTCTCTCTCTCTTCCTCTCTCTCTTATACAGCCACCATACCAGGCCACTCTTTCACCAAGAGCCTATCATCAACTTCACCTTTCCCTCCTGCCCGTGCCCTTGCCCACCCTTGCCCTCTCTCCACCTCGAATTATTGGGGATCGAAGCGATCCTCCCTGTGTGCTGGAGAACCAAAAGAAACTTCAACTTTTTTACGTGTGTTCAATTTTTTTTTCTCCAAATGTCCCACCTTCGAAAATAAGTGCCAGTTTTGGCTTTCTTTCTACTCTCTCGTGTGAGTCTGATCGCACAATTCGCGCCAGTGCGAGGTTCGGATCAATAAAATTTGATTTTGCCGGTGAGACAAAACGAATGAGCGTTTCAGCAGATTGAGAAGTGAGCCCTTTCTTGACACCGGTATTAAGGAGGTATGGTGATCGGCGCGAGTTCAAGATAAAAGCCCGATTTTTTTTTATAGCATTGTCGAGACCTTCGTCCATGCGTATGCGGAGTTTCCACGAGATTTACCGTACACTTTCCGAGTTATTAATTGTTAAAGTTGGTGAATTAGTCACACGTAGACGACAAAATGTGCCTGTCCTCTCATATATCGATTTTTTTGTGCTACTTGGAGCCAAGAAACACGTAAAAAAAACTGATGGTTGCGTTCGTTGAATCTTTGTGATCGATAAGGCACCTTGAATTGGAAAGCTCACCGCAGAAATAAGCAATACATTTAGAAATAAAGTCGCAAAAACCGAAGTTTTCGGAGAGCGAGACTTCTCGTGACGTAACAGCAGCCATCTTGCTCGACGTGTGGCAACGCCGGATACCCGCGCAAATTTGATTCGTTTATCGGATATTTTCAACGCGAATTAAAAACATGATTGTGCGAAGCCGTACATTTTTCAATGGATTATAAAGGGCCTTTCGTCGATATTTACTTGAAGTTCTTTTACGTACAGCAAAGGCATCTCAATTTTTCTGGCGACATGTACCTATACCACGCATCTGTATATAAATTCAGCATAGGAGAACCGTCATATGAAATAAACGTTCCTTTTTATACCCGCAAATATTGTGAAAATTGGGAAAGGGAAAAATAACGTAACAATCGATGAAATATGTTTTGACTTTGGACAGATTGGACATTGGACATTGAGGTTAACTTCAACGCGACGTTTTTTATTTGCAATCGCAATATTATCTTTTCATTTCCTAATTCTTGTCCGTCAGAATCTACATTTGTCTCTAAACTGGACTTTAGGTACAATCCCGTTACTCTTTTGATAAACTTCCACAGTATTTTCGTTCTCCATGTTAATCGTCTACAAAAAATAATAAGCCAGGCGCGTGGAACCGATGACAGCCACCGAAAATGCGACGATGCTAAACGTCAACGATATAGCGTACTACTGAAGTCGAGTAGTAGATTATTAAGGTTGTTTCCATATTATAAAAATAATAGGAAACTCGAAATTCAATACTTAAAAAATATTTCTCGAAAAATAGGCCATATACATATATCTAAAACGTGGCGGTATTGCGGCGTGAAATAGACTCTGAGTTTACTAGCATGGTCATCACCGTACCTCCTTAAGCAGTTGTGAGGGATTTCAGCATTGAAAATGCTTTTACAACTGTATATGTTTGTGAGGTAGGCTGGGTATAGGGGTCTGAGTCAACTGGATGCCACACGACACTAACGCTACCCCCACTCCACTTCCACTGTGTTGTAGTAGAGTGGGGGCTGTGGCATGCTGAATGCCTGTGATCGGTTGAAAAATTCCCTCTCTCCACCTATTCCTAATCTCGTTATTAATTTAAACATTATTTTACGCAATGTATGAATATTTTTGAAAAATAATAAAAACCAACTGATATTATTAACGTGTACTTGCTTTTTATTACCCGAAAAGCCTGATTACATATTCAATGCCATGAAATAGTTGCACTCTGTGTGATATCTGTAGATTTTTGAAACTAAGGGATAATTATTATACATTTATCCAACTGTAGGTGTACTTTAATAGTATATTTAAGTATACAAAACAATTGTTTCTGTCAAGTTTATTTATCAACAAAATGGTGGAGCTGTGGCAGTGTTACGGCAATGTTAGCGGGAAGTTACGAATCGGCGTGCACTCTTCCCCTAGACTTTGATTTGCGAAAAAATGCACAAATTTTTTCAGTTAGAACATGTTTAGTTTCTATTTGACAGTAAATAAAATGAAGAAAAAGGCACGCATTTACAAAAAAAAACATTTCTGTAAAATTTGGATTTAAAAAGTAGTTTTTTCCCAATTTGTTGAAAGCCATTCTCGATAAGTACAAGTTAGCAGTATTATCAATATTTCTACCAAGTTTCAAGTCAAGCGGCTTAATAGTTTTTGAGTAGTCCTGCACGCAAACTTCGAAAATGCAGTTTAGAGAAAATCGCGTTTTAGTTTATATATAATGTGAATTAAATTGTACCAGGTACTTGTGGTAACTAATTACTTATGTAATCTGTTACAAAGTAATTAAATGATCAATTACAGTAGTAATCGTTAGTTGTTAATGTAATTACTTTTTGCCCACCTCTGCCTGCCCCTTTGCGCTTTGGGGAAATATTCTTCATATATAGTTCCAATGTTTAAAGAAACAAAAAGAATTCGATTTTTTAATCGTTGTGTAGCTATGTATATCCCGCTTTAAGGATATTAAAATACTGTTATTATTATCATTATTATTTATAATGATAATAATTATTTATTATTATTATTATTGGTATTATTTATAATAATGGATTACCATTATTATAAATAATACCAATAATAATAATAATAAATAACTATTATCCTTTAGATAAGTGACTCTTCCGAAAAATTAGCCAAAACATTTCTTGTTGCTATTTTCTCATTTATTGGGTTATAAATAATGATATTCAGTCGTGGGAGGTGAAATCCACCTCCCATAAAAAGTTATGGGGTTTTGAAGTTTGCGGAAACACGTGATAAAATTGGGCCTTTTTGAATACTTCGACCTTTATATTGA
Source organism: Ophion ellenae (assembly GCA_963210295.1). Taxonomy (NCBI): domain Eukaryota; kingdom Metazoa; phylum Arthropoda; class Insecta; order Hymenoptera; family Ichneumonidae; genus Ophion; species Ophion ellenae. Next base: position 21,772,236 of record OY723395.1, read on the forward strand.
GTTTGTTTAGGTTTGTTTGGGTTAAAATACGGGTAAAAGTTATGGGGTTTTAGAGTTCGCGGAAACACGTAATAAAATAGGACATTTTTGAACATTTCGACGCCTTTATTGGGTTGACTTGGGTGTGTTTGGGTTTGTTTGAAGACAACAATTTTTCGGAAAAATCATTTAACGAAAGAATTACCATAATAATGTGTTGTTGTTATTATTATTATTATCGTCAATTTACTCATTTACAATTGACCTTGATTTATTTTGATTTATAAATTATTAATCATTAATGATTATTAACTATTATCATTACATACATATGAACGCAGTCGCCGAAGAGAAAACCGTTTTTTTGCCTCTCTTCATGTGCAATGTCATTCCAATCGGCGCTGCGATCGCTCGAGGCCCTCAACGATGAATTTTCGTGAAAATGGCCGTATTTTCGTCTTTTTTTTTTTCATTTTCATTTCGTGAAAATGATCTTCAAAAGCTGAGTAAGAAAACGGGTGACAGCAGGAGTGGAACGACGTGAGAGTCTCTCGAGTGCGAAGCCCTAACGAGATTCCACGAATAATTCAAGTGGGCCCTTGGTCCTTCGTATCCGAGACGAGAGGATCGCATGGGAAGAATCCACAATCTTGAGGATCTATCGTGGCAAAATTGCTATCCGCAAGTTTCGGAGAGGGACGAAGAACGCGAGACGTCGCTGCGGACATGAGGGCCACTGGGGGGGGGGGGGGGGCGAAGGGATACGTAGCGCGATGATGGGAAGATTCGGACGGCGGGATGATGGTGCGTATATATAGGAAGAGAAGGAGAGAACGAGCGCGGACACAAGGGACGAAGGACAATTGTATGGGGTATTTCGTGTAAAAAATTAGTCGAAGAATATAAAAATTGCGAAGGGCCTGAAAAATTTGCAAAAATTAGGCCGACTTCGAATTTCTGTCAAAAATCGAAAAATCATCGTAGCTCGACGAATCTAGTCGCAGTTTTTGGAGCAAGTGATTGCGAAGATAATGTGAGCAGAGCGGAGTTTTAAATCGACGAAGGAAAGCAGTGAGCGACGATTGAGTGAAGTGCATTTATGTTTGACCGAGATGCGAAAATAATTCAGAGATTAAATTTTTTTTTAAATTAGTCCCTAGCGAGCCCTTTTACCCCTTTTGATGATTTATTTTCAGTTTTTAAAAATCAGTCCCTATAAAAAAAAAGTCCCTAACAAAAATAATTCCCTACAAAAAGTCCCTATAATAATAATTTCCTAAATAAGTCCCTATAAAAAATATGTCCCTATAAAAAATATGTCCCTATTAAAAATAGGTCGTTTAACTCCTTCGATACCAGTTTCCCATTAATTTCTCCCTAAACCCTCAATTTCTATTAAAAACCGTCGGATATCTCAGGAACCGCGTTTTTCGCGTTGAGCCGGCGTAATTTTTAGCTTTCGCCAAAAACTCCGCGATATTTGTAATCGGCAGGAAATTTCCCATAAGACAGACCCTCGAATAAAGGGCCACCGAACAAATAGCCCCAAAACATATTCGAGCAATTGTTAAAATAAATAATCGGCATTTCTCAAAACAAAACGCAAAATACCAAAAAAGAAGGGGCCAGGATGAAATTCCGAAATTTGAATGATCAGAACGCTCAAAACTCCAAAAGAATACTACCCCGAAAGATCAAAATTTCGAAAGAACTTTTCCCGAAAGACCAAAACTCCGATAATCTGAACACCATCAAAATAATTCGGCTATGGAAGTTTTAAAAGTTTCAAAATTTTCAATAAATCGACGAACTATTTAAAGAATTTTTTTTTATTAAGAAGTGATATTACGTCAATTTTGGAATTTGTCTAGACAATGTTATACGTTCCACATCATTTACAGTCAACTGTGTAGACTTTCGCTGGCATGATCTGTACGAACATTGTAATTTCGAACGTACAACGTTGTCTAGACAAATTTTAAAATTGACGCAAAATCACTTCTTAATGAATAAAAAAGTCTTGAAATATTTCGTCGATTTATTGAAAATTTTGAAACTTTTAAACCTCCCACAGCCAAATTATTTTGACGGTGTTCTGATTTTCAAAGTTTTGGTCTTTCGTGTGAAAATCTTTCGGACTTTTGAGCGTTCAGATCATTTAAAGTTCGATATTTCAACCCGGCCCCAAAAAGAATTTAGAAACACACACAAATCTACAAAGGAATTAAGAATCACGTAAAACATGGAAAAAATTATTTTCGCCTTCCCTCTGCCAAAAATCTCGTCGTTCGTCTCCAAAAACATAAAAATCCCCGTATACAAGGAAGGAAAAAAAGATTCTCGTCGGCGGGAGCCTTCGGTCGACTTTGATCGCACACCGGGTGGCTCGAGAACCGGGACCCACATTTGCAATTCGGGGATGCGCGTACTTTGTTCTCTTTCGTGTTTGGCAATGCGGCTGGACCGACCGAAGTTCGCTTGTATACATTTGCGGAAGCAATCGCGAGACGAGGAACAGCCTGGATGACGTGCGATTGCAAGCACGAGTAGCGCGGGACCCTTGAGGAAACTCTAGAGTTAAGGGGCCATACCAGTGTGAACGCTGAAAATTTGGGTGATTTTCGGGAATTTTTTGGAAGAAAAGTACTCAATTAAATGTTTCGGAAAATTAAGAATATATTTGGCTGTATTTGACCTATATTACATAATTTTTTCAGAGAAAAATATTGAGATCCAAGCGACTTATGCGCTGCCTTCGGAGGCGCCAAAAAAAAAAGTTCCTCCACTGCTGACATTGTTCCGGCCGATTGAGTGGCTGAAACCGAAAAAGGAAAAAATGTCGTTAAACTGGAAGATATTTCCTGTACAATGCCGTAGGATTTTCGAAAAATATCAAAATCTAACAAAATGGCGTAGTTATGAAAAAAGTCTGTTTTCTTGCCTATAAAATGGTCGTTTTTTTCAATGCCAAATCGTCAATTTTCATCCAATCAAAAATATCCTACGTCATTGTAGAGTAAATATATTCAAGAGTACTCAGTTCAAATTTCAAGTCAATCGGATAATTGCTCTTTGAGTTACAATGTCAGCGAATTGTAAAAATCTAATTTCGAGAAAAACGCGGTTAAAGATTTAACTATCGATTTTTGCAAGATAAAATGATGGATATACGGCCTTGAACTTTTTAAAGGATATTCTTGAAAGTATAAACTGTCGAAAAAGGCAACAAAAAAAAATCGATTTTTTAAAAGTGTCACACTGGTATAGCCCCTTAACCCCCAAAAGAGCCAAATAAGAGAATCCAACACGTGCACAATGAGCATCAAAAATGCAACCCGTGCAAGAAAACCGAAAAAAAAAATTCATAAATTCGGTCAAGTTGCCTAAATGTTTTCCGAAAAAACAAAGATTAGTCAAACACGACATTCGAAAGTTGGACCGAAGATGACGATATATAATAATAATCGCAATAAGAATAATGATGATGATAATGACAACAATCATCATAATAGGCTAGACTCCGAGACTTGTATAGTGTTCGTGACCATAATGATGATAAATGCGTGAACTAAATTCTAAATAAAATAAGTGCGAGGAAAATAACAACAATAATAATAATAATAAATGTATGCATAAAAGGGGTCGAAAAAAAAACAAAAAATAATAAATGTATACGTAACAAATTATTATGGTAAAAAATACTGCAATTTGGGATTTTGCATTTTCAAAGCACTATTCATTCCGTATAAATAATCCAAAGGATGCGATAACCAGTGTTTGGGGTGAACATTTTCCAGCAATCCAATGATAATGGTTTCGAATGCGAAAAATAGTATTTATTTGGTGAAATTACGTGAAAACAAAAACAAAAGATTACAGAGAGCCACGAACAAGAAATTTTAGGTGGTGCAAATTGGCACCTGTGTGGTTACTACGTGATAATGATGATAACACTCTTTATAAATGTGTATTATGCGTGAATCAGATACTAAATAAAACAAGTGCGAGGGAAATGATAATAATAATAATTGTAATAATGAGGCTCGATGTCGATACTTGTAAAAAGTGTTCACAATAATAATAATAATAATAGACGCGTAAATTAAATGATAAATAAAATAAATACAATAAACATAATCGTAATAACAACAATAAATTGTGCTGCTCAATAAAAACGGAACGAGCGATGTCGGAAATAAATGTCACTAGGAGAAAATAAAATTATAATCGAATTACAATGTTTTTTTGTAATGAGGGGGAAAAATGCCTGACGCATCGTCAGGGGATAGTCGTATTCGCTGGTATGTGGGGATCGAATTATAATAATAGTAATAAAAATAAAAAATAGTAATAGTTGAAAAATAAATAAATGAAACAATAAGAGTAACTGGTGATGATGGCTTCGCTGGATCGATTCTCGTGGACGTCAGGATCTGCAGCAAGGTGCGACAGAGACTGAATCAATAGTGAGCCAAGCGGACGAGGAGGAGGAAAGAAAGAAATAAATAAATAAAGAAAGAGAAAAGGAGTTCGGCACACTGTCAGTCCATCTCGCGTGCTGTTTCGGTGTGTCTTTCTCGTCGTTGTTGTTGAGGGTGAGTTGAGCAAGAGAGGTAGAGAGAGGAAGAGAGAGAGAGAGAGAGAGAGAGAGAGAGAGAGAGAGAGAGAGAGAGAGAGAGAGAGAGAGGAAGAGAGAGAGAGAGAGTCAAGACAGCTAGAGTTTGCGAGAGCCGCCGTTTCGTCTCGTCCATCGTTGGTACGTCGACGCGAATTCAATGTCCATGCAAAGCAAACGGCGGCGGGTACGGCTGTCAATTATCCATTATATACGGCCCGGGCCTCTCAGACCCATCCTTTTAACGACCCCTCAAAGCCCGAATCCCTCTTTAACCCTCTTCTCCTCCCACCCCTTTCTCTCTCTCTCTCTCTCTCTCTCTCTCTCCCTCTCCCTCTCCCTCTCTCTGTCTCGTCAAATACGTGTGCGGGTGTGTGAGAAACGTAAGAAATCGAGAAACAAGAGAGAAGTCCGCGCTCGAGTCTACAATGGCGGAAAAGGGTTGAGGGGGGTAGAGAGTAACGCGAAGAGATCACGGGAAGCGAAAGGGACGAAGAGAGTGAAGGTTCGTCAAGTCCGCGCGAATAAATCGCAGAATTTTGATATTGAAGGGTCAGGGGCGTCTTATAACATTTCTCAAAGTTACACGAATCGACATGAACGTTTATTGTTGTTGATTATACTGAAAAAGTTGCGAACTGGGCAATGAGAGAAAAGTCCGCGGTATAAAAAAAAAAGAACACATATAGTAAAAGAACAATGGAAGTGGCTCGTGTTTATTGGGAGGGTAATATGAAACAATTTCATTACGATTGGCCGGCCAATGAACTACGGTAAGGGGAACTCGTGGCAAGACGAAGGCGCGGGGTAAGATAAAGAGACAAAAACCCAGCACTTTCAGCGTAGAATTAGAATTTCGACTGAAGCTAGATGGTGACACACTGAAAGTAACCCCAATGAAATGTTACAACTCAACTCGCCCCAACCCCAAGGAATAGGGGTGGGAAACTTAAAAATCGCCGTATCTTGATAATTGATAGCCCGATCAAAAAATGTTTCAAACAAAAGTTGTTTGGAATAATAAAGTACGTATAAAGTTGTCTAACGTCCAATCCCCCATCTTTGAAAATAGCGGCACAAAAACACGAGAGCACCACCACCAGATTTCGAATCGTTTTTGTGCCGCTGTTTTCACAGATAGAAGGTTGGACGTTAGATAACTTTATACGAATTTTATTATTCCAAACAACTTTTGTTTGGAACTTTTTTTGATCGGGCTATTCATTTTCGAGATACGGCGATTTTTAAATTTTCAACCCCTATTTCTTAGGTTGGGGCGAGTTGAGGGGCATCGTTTATTGGGGTTACCCTCAGGATTCGGGGTTGATGCGTGTGCGAGCGGAGTGGACATATCACTGCGTCCTTGTCTGGGTCAGTGGTGCTTTCGCGTTTTTGTGCCGCTATTTTCAGAGATAGGGCATTGGACGTCAGATAACTTTACACGTATTTTCTTATTCCAAACAACTTTTTTTTTAAAGTTTTTTTTGATCGGGCTATCGATTATCGAGATATGGGGATTTTTAAGTTTTCAACCCCTATTTAATGACCTCGAACGACTTTGACCCCCTAATGTTGTTTATGCGGCTTGAGGTGCTCCACAAGATGGTTGAAAAAATGTACCATTCCATTTAAAAAAGTGGAGGTGACCTCCACTGTGCGTCAGCGCCTCCACCGAAATAAAAAAAAAGTTGGTCGCAGTTGATGGCCCCTTCACAGCGTACAACTTTTGTCTGGAACATTTTTTTGTGACATCGATAATTACCGAGTTATGTCAGGTGGCAGAGATAAGAGGGACACCTTGGATGTATAGTATATTGTAATTAATATATAATTAGCAATGTATATTATATTTTTGGACAAAGTTCCGAAAAGGACATACCTTCGATTGATTTGGAATTTTGTACACCCATGTATTTTTAGTCGCCGATCACGAATATGATGGTGAAAATACTTGCAAATCTGATTTTCAAGGTCTGACTCTCACAAGAACTGACTTTTCGAAAGTTTCTCTATTTTATTATAGTAAATGTTGATCTTGGAGAAAAATGTTCCCTACAAAAGTTGTAACCTATGAAAATATTGATATTTTATGTCCCCTACAAGATTTGTCCAAAACCAATCTGTTTCGAGGAAAATGGGATAATGCTCCAATGAGTAGATTTTGCTAAACTCCGGTAGTTTCGATATTATCTACTCACTACAAACAACAAACAAACTCTAACCTTCTCGCGGTAAAGTATGTTGGTAGATAATATCGAAATTAATGGAGTTTAGCTAAATGTACTTATTTTTCCCATTATCCCATTTTCCTCGAAACAGAATGGTTTTGGACAAAAACTGTATAGAACATAAAAGATCAATCCTTCCATAGGCTACAACTTTTGTGGGAAATATTTTTCTCCAAGATCAACATTCATTAAAATAAAGTAGAAAAACTGTTTTTCAAAACCGATTGTGTGAGTTTTGACCTTGAAAATAAAATTTGCACATATTTTAACTATCATGTTCGTAATCACCGAATCAAAATACACGGGTACACGAAATTTCAAATTATTTGGAGGTCTGTCCTTTTAAGAACGCCACCCATACTTTTTTCAACGCGATCGAACAAGCCCTTTTATCAAGCCCTGCAATCGCCACATTTATGCCATTTTTCTCCTCATTTTCCAGAACTCATAATACTCTTTCGTCCTTAACAATTCCCGAAAATAAAAAGAAAAAAAAAATTAGAAAAAGTGAAAGAATTAAAAAACAAATGTAGCGTTCCATGCAACTACACATTGTTTCGCGCCGGTAATTTCGTAATTTGCTAATTGTCCCAATTTTCCGTATTATTATCTCGTTCTCTCTTCCTTCGCGAGAGTTATATCCCAGGATAAAACGAGGATATTTATGCAGCGAGCTGCATCCTCAAAAAGTTGCAACGCAGGCGAATGCGTTGAAGTCGTCGTCCTATATGCATACGTGAACGCGTTTGCATTCACACGCGTTCACGTATAGATATGTATATTGGTATGTATAGTGTAAGGTGGCTCGTAAATTCTTCGGATCCGCAGTAAAACGCAAAGGTGCGAGAAGGAAAAGAGGAGAAGAGCAAAGAAGCAAAAGTCTCGCGGGATGAAAGCGCCTTGCGCGGAGCGAGGCCAGCGAGGAAGTAAAGTTACGTCGAAGTGCGAGGAAAATAAGAGAAGGATGAAGAAAACGAGGAGTACGTGTATACTTGCGGCTCTTGCTCGTTGCCAACACACTTAATTGCACACTATGGGAAATGCGAATGAACGCGCGCGGACAAGCACTTTTTTTCCCGCACTTTTATCCCTTCTCTCTCCCCTCTAGTCCGGCAAAAGAGACGAAAACCCAGCACTTTTTAGCGTAGAATATGAATCTTTGACTGAAGGTACATGGTTGCATCTAAAAGTAACCCCAGTAAAATGTTGCCACTCGACTCGCCCCAACCCTCGGAAATAGGGGTTGAAAACTTGAGACCGCCGTATCTCGATAATTAATAGCCCGATCAAAAAATGTTTCAGACAAAAGTTGTTTGGAATAATAAAGTACGTATAAAGTTATCTGACGTCCAATCCCCTATCCTTGAAAATAGCGGCACAAAAACACGAGAGCACCACCACCAGATTTCGAATCGTTTTTGTGCCACTATTTTCAAAGATAGGGGGTTGGACGTCGGATAACTTTATACGAATTTTATTATTCTAAACAACTTTTGTTTGAAACATTTTTTTATCGGGCTATTAATTATCGAGATACGGCGATTTTTAAGTTTTCAACCCCTATTTCTTAGGGTTGGGGCGAGTTGAGGGAAATTTTTTTCTTGCGGTTACTTTCAGCATGCAACCATCTACTTTCAGTCAACAATTCATATTCCACGCCAAAAAGTGCTGGGTTTTCGTCTCTTTTACTGGACTGTTTTATCGCGTGACGTTGTCGTTTTTCTTTTTTCGGTCACCTGTAGGTAGCTGGGCGTTCGACACTTGCGATAGAGAATTTGTTTTTATAATAATTCTCGTGTTGAAGAATTAGGGGTACGGGCGGTATTTCCCGCAGGGGTCGGTTAGTGAGAGTTGAAATCGAGCGAATAAAAAAAGAGACAAAATTTGAAGAATGTCAATCATTTGGGGCATCGATGTTTAGCTGACGTGTATATATTATTGGTTTTGTTGTGGTACAGTAATATTGCTCTTAATTGCGATTTTATTTTATAACTACTATCGTAATCTTCTAATGGTACAGGCGACCATTTCAATTGAAAGTTCCAATCAAATGATAGGATCCCGATTTTTTTTCACATCTCCCAAATCAATGGCCAAAATATTAGAGGAGGAGAGTACTGCAAAAAAATCATGAATATCAGTAAATTTTTTTCCTCGCCTTAAGACTTCCCCCCCTTAAACTGGTCAGTTGAAGGGGGGAGGGGGAATGCCTTAAGGCGAGAAAAAAAGAGCTGATTTTAATGTTTTTTTTAGTACTCTCCCTCCTCTACTTTTTTGGGTTTTGATTTGAGAAATGTAAAAAAATGCTAGGTAAGGTATTTCTCCCCTTAGACTGACGAGTTTACGGGGGGAAATACCTTAAGGCGAGGAAAAAAAATTGCTGATTTTCATGATTTTTTTGTAAACGAAAGATTTCTTCACCATTTTGAAGCCTTAGGGTATGTTTTATTGCTACTATTGGCTGTTACATGGTATTTTTTAATTAATCTTTCAAAATGGCGGAGGTATAGCTAAAAAAGTAATCGACCGATTCGATTAAATTTGGTATAAACCTTTCTAACCGCATGGCCTAAAACATGAACTTGAATGTTTTTGAAAGTTGAAAAAAAAATCTTTTCTATTGCACATTACAGCCATTTTTTCGGAAAATTCAATCTTTTTGTTTCAAAGCGTACCATATAGTTTAGAAGACCGTGCCATACCTCCGCCATTATCAAAGATGAATAAATAAAAATACCTCCGAACAGCCAACAGTAGTAATAAAACATACCCTAAGTCTCAAAAACCGTGATTAAATCATTCTCTTAAAAAAAAAGTAACAAAAATCGGCCATTTTTTCCTCGCCTAAAGATATCTCTCCCCTTAAAGCTGGTCATTACACAAACGTGGCGTAAAAATAAAAGATGAGTAAATAGAATTCTCATTTTCTTTCAAAGGACCTATCAAATAAATACCCACTCAAAAGTTCTGAAAAAAAAATTCGCCCCCTTTTCAGCGGAAATATCCTAAAAAGTTTTGTTTCAAGATTATGCCACATATTAATTGAGACAGCCTGAATACATTTTTGGAAAATGAGCGGCGGGCTTCACAATCGCGAATGCACTTTGGTTTGGATTGGCGGGACAAAAATGATGATAATAATCAACCTCTCCACAAGGATGTATCCTTTAATTCGCGAGAGATAAAGAGGAGCAGAGAGAGACAGATTTTCCGTCGCTGTGTTGCAGCGTAATCGAGTAATTATGCTTGCAAATTTAGTCGGTTCGGAGCAGAGAAAAAAAGAGAGAGAGCGAGAGAGAGAGAGAGAGAGAGACCGGGGTCTTGATGAAGATAGCCATGGCCGAGAATTCCCGACGAAAGGTTTTAGAGCAAGGTGGTTAAGGGGGGAGAAGGGGAAACCTGCGCACCGATGATATTAACAACGGTAGGAATTATGGAGATCGTTTCGGGGGCGAGGATCCGCGCAAAGGCCCAAGACCCTCGGGATAAGGCAATGTTAAAAAAAAAAACAGAAAGACAGCGAAAAAAAAACCAATGGCAATGAAGAGAGGCGGAGTGAGGGAGAAGGAAGAGGCGACGTCAGACTGGGGCGAGAACGACCTGAATATTTAGGCGCCGCCACCTGCAAAAGAAGCACCTCTATATTATCCGACAACTGCCTGTCCCTTGCCTCTCTTTTCTCCATTCATTCTTCTTCTTGCTCTGACCCATCCCACTGACCGATCGAATACCACAATACGACAATGACAGGAAATAATGTTTCCTCGATCCTCGTCCGTTCTTCCATCCTCGAGCCTGAGGATATTTCTTTGACGACTGCCAGAGCGAATCTGTGCCGATTTTCGTATACGACTTGCCAAATCATAATGCACCTCATTATTAAGGTTAAGTGGATTAAAAAATTCAAACAATTTTTTTTAAATTTTATATGTCTAGAATATTCTCCCAAAGTTTTAAGTCAATCGGAGCTTACTCCGATTGAGTCTAGGAGAGAGCCTTTGGGAATTCAAAAAATTCAAATTTTTTTCGAAATCCCTCGTTCAATCACGAGCTATACTTATCTACTGACAGGAAAAATTGGGTTTTTCAATTTCAGATACAGCTATCATGAGTTATCCTGAGCGCCACGAGGACACTTTTTTTTTAGGGGCCTTCGGAAACCAGGTCCCACCGGTTGAATTTCTCAAAATTTTGGATGAAGTTTAAAAAAAATATTGTTGGAATGTTGCTCTTTCATGTGCTTAACATTTTGAATAAAATAATTTATCTATTGTATTTTTGAAAAGTAGAGAAAATGTGCTTTTTTTAGGCTTCGGAATCCACGTAACCCCTTAAGGGGGAGGTACACTTGGGCGAGGAAAAAAATTGCTGATTTTTATAATTTTTTTTTAAGAAAAGATTTCTTTACCACTTTGAAACTTAGGGTAGGTTTTATTACGTCTTTTGGCTGTTGCATGGTATTTTTTTTATTAATCTTTAAAAATGGCGGATGCATTTGCAAAAATGGCACGTCTTGCTGCATTTTCAAAACTGGCGTGACGTATAGCTAAAAAACTAATCGACCTATTCTGCTGAAATTTGGTATAAATCTTTGTAATCTCTAAAACATGACCATTTAGGGTCTTTAGGTTTTGGGAAAAAATTAAAGAATTTTTTTATTGCAAAATGTAGCGATTTTTTTCGGAAGAGTCAAACTTTTCGTTTCAAAGCGTACCATTTAATTGATTTTCTACATTTCTCACTTTTTCTTGGTTCAGATTCTGCGTATGAGTGTTAATAAAGGGAAAATCTTTGTTAGTTTTTCTTTCGATTAATCCCGCCGACGCTAAGTGTCACGCCGTCTGAGAAAATCCGCCGCAACTCGGTTAGAGGGCCGTACCATACCTCCGCTATTTTTAGAGATCAATGAATAAATAAAATACCACGTAACAGCGAAAAATAGTAATAAAATATACCCTACGTCTCAAAAATGGTGAAGAATGTTTCCTTTTAAACAAAAATCATAAAAATCAGCAATTTTTGCCTCGACTAAAGGTAACTTTAGGCGAGGCAAACATTTTAATTCGTTCTCACGAGAAGGAGAATTACGGGCGGACAATTATAGTGCAAGTATTTTTTTATTTTTTAATGTGCGTGAGAATTTAATAGGAAAATGCGAGTATGAACAAAAAAATGGTGTGTAACAAATCGAAAGACGAACTTACTTTGCGTCAATCAAGCTACCCAATTTTGCGAAAATTTATACCGGAAAGAAATGTAGGTACGGAAAATTGAGATAAAATTCATACCCGAGGGAAGAGAAAAATGTCAAAATTCTCTGAGGATTAAAAAATCGTTAACCTTCTCACTCAAGATATTTTTCAGATTTTTTTTCTTTCTACTTGTATAGGTGTTGAAAAATTGTATGCAAGAGTAAGGGAGAAAATGTAAAAAACAAAACGGCGAATGAAAAATGCTTTTGAATTTTTAGAGAATTTTCAACATTTTTCCCTTTCTTTGGGTATCAATTTCGAAAAAGAAGTATTTTGTCCCAAATTCGAAGGAAAGATCTTCAAAAATTCTTTAGGTATTGAAAGAATAGCTTTTTTTAATTGTCAGAGAATTTTCAACATGTTTCTCTTTACTGTCGCTTAAATTTTGAAAAAAAACGTATTTTGTCCCAAAGTGGAGAAAAAATCTCCAAAATTTCTCGGGGTTAAAAAAATCGATTTTCCCAGCCTCATAGACTTTTCAAGATCTCCCTTTTTTCTCAGGTACAAATTCGGAAAAAAGTGTTGCACCAAAGTAGAAGGAAAAATGTCCAAAAATTCTCTGCCTAAAAAGAATGGTTTTTTTTTAACTTCATAGACATTTTGACATATTTCCCTTTTCTCTGGTATAAATTCGAGAAAAAAAACGTAGTACCGACGTGGAGGGAAAAATCTCAAAAAATTCTCCGAGTGTTAAAAAATCGTTTGACTTCTTGAATCTTCAGAGAATTTTTGACATTTTTCTTTTCTCTCTAGTTTACATTTCGATAGAAACGTACATAAGGAAAGAGAAATCTCAAAATTGTTTAGGCCATAGAAAAAGTTGCCTGTCTTGGTTAGCTCGATCTGATCCGAGTGCTCGTCGGCTCGTCCTCGCACTCGCATCTTGAGGGGGCAAATCCCTTTAAACGCCTGAAAATAAGTCATTTTTCATGAATTTTTTTAAAGTTGATGAAATAATCGCATCATTTAAAAATTTTGACATTATCTTAATACAACTTTCAAGTGTTAAAAAAAAAATTTGACACAAAACAAAATGGTGGCCTTATAGGTATTCCTTTAGGTGTTTTTTGGAAAAACTGCTGATGTTATAGCTCAAAAAGTTATTGATCGATCTGGCTGAAAATTTGGGAGGTTTCTCACTATAACATAATCGGCAGGAAATACCTAAAGTTTTACGGTTACCGCGTAAATAAATTGCTTTTTTAAGGTAGAAATTGTCGAGAAAATGGTAAAAAAATCTAAAAATTCAATTACAAAGCCTACTTAATTTTTAATTTTATACTCTTCAATATTTTTATATGAATATCCTTCCAATAATGTTATAGTGAGAAACCTCGAAAAATTTCAGCCAGATCAATAACATGAGCAGTTTTTCAAAAGACGCCAAAGGAATCCCTTCAACGACGCCATTTTGTTTAGTTAAAAAACAAATTTAACACTTGTAAGTTGTAATGAAATAATGTAAAAATTTTAAAATGATTCCATTCTTTTATGACCTTTAAAATTTTAATAAACAATGACCCATTTTCGGGCCTCTAAAGGGATTTCCCCCCTTAATCTTCGATCTCCGGGCGTGAGTGGGCCTCGACGAATCTGACCGCGCCCGAGGCTCCGGAATGCCATAGCGTTTTTCCATTAACGTGAATCTCACACACCGTCGATTCTCATTTCTCCTCGTTCTTGTCGTTTTCCCGCTACGTATATTTGGATCATCTTTCACGCGAGGGGCGTCTCTCCATTCGGAGCTAATTCCTAAAGTTCTCTCGACCACGTCATTGATGTCTTTATATGTTACGAAGAATGTCTCAGATTTCACATTTGCACCGCAAATTTGCCATGAAATTCCTCGCCGAACAACGAAGGTACCATTTTCCTCGATTCCTATATTTTGCAGCTTTTTTACATTTTTATTGCACCTTGTTCATGACGAGTCAATTCCGGAGCGTTGCGTAACGGTCCACCGGGACAGTTAGCTTCCTGCTGGAATTGTAGTGCACCGAGCCGCGGAACTGGGCAAACCTCCAACGATATAGCTATATATATTATTTTTAATTGTTATATTAATTTATTTTTATTCTTTTTTTTCATCGCATCCTTCCTTCTATCAGCTATTTCCACTCTTTTTTATTTATCGCAAATTGTGAGGAGCTGTGATAAAGATAACGATTTTTGTATTATCCAGAGAGAGAGAGAGAGAGAGAGAGAGAGAGAGAGAGAGAGAGAGAGAGAGAGAGAGAGAGAGAGAGAGAGAGAGAGAGAGAGAGAGAGAGAGAGAGAGAGAGAGAGAGAGAGAACAGGACGTCGATTGTCCGTGTCGTGGTACACTGGTATCCTTGGATTTCTCGTCGAGCCGAGTCTTGATCGACGTACTACCCACCACGTGAGTTTCTCCGCTGCTCGAATAACACACGAAGTAAAGCATCCCCTCGGGGCCAAACCTGTACACCCAGTCCATTAGATCTCTCCTCTCCATTTGCTCTGACTGCGCAAAGACGAGGAAAACACATATAAGCGTCGAGTCAATCCCTTGCCAAGGGATCAACGTACGTATACACCCGACAGTTATACGAGAATCCAAGGCATTCCATAACCACGAGAAAAAAGAAACCTTTTCCCCCACTCACTGAAGGAAAATACGAAGAATAAACGTAAATCTGGCAAATGTCAGATTCACCCAAATAAATCCACACATACCCAGACAATTACGTTCATTTTTGGATTATTTGGGTTTGTTTTGGCTCTCGGGATCTCTCGATTGAACCCAAATCTCCCAACAATAATTACCAATTGACATTTCCAGTTGATCTTCAGCTCCATTGATAAATATCTCCACTCCATTAACAAATATTTCAGTTTGGGGTTATCGATAAAATTAACATTATTGATTTGTACTCCGTGTTCGGAAAATAAGGGTCTGCGTTGGTTTGGATTTGTTTCATCTTGTAATTGATCTCCAGCTTCATCAATGAATATCTTCAGGCTATTAACATATACTGTAGTTTGGGTTTATCACTGAACATCTTCACTTATCGGACCAGCAAAACGTTCGCTTCTTCAATTGAATATGAAATTTCATTATCACCAATCCAATTCTATTCGTATCGGTAAAATGAGTTATCCAGAATGCAGGAATATAACTGAGACAGCTTCGACTATTTTGCATTTGGGAAGAAAACCCGGTGGGGGGGGGGGGGTTGTACAGGAAACGGACTGGCACTTTGTCCGTTTGTTATATACACGGTGAATGATCGCGGTATCCTTTTACGAATGAAACAAGAGGGATACGAGAACTCTGCAGAATGAGAAGAGGGAGAGAGAGGGGGGGGGGATATTCGAACTGTTGGAGAGAGGCTCTCGTGTTCCGTTCTCTTGGTCCTCTCTCTCAAAGCTTTGTGAGTTCTCTCCTCGATCTTGGCGAAGGCACTCTGGAAGAGATCGCGCCAGTCCCGCGTGCACCCCGCATCGAGGCCTGTGGTCTCAGCCGAGCAAGCATAATGACTCAATCCGCGATCTACCTCTTCTCCCGCACCGGTTCGTTTCTATATCGACCGCGAGCCTTTTCTCTCTCTCTCTCTCTCTCTCTCACGCTCTCTCGCACTTCAACCCTTACCCCCTTCTGCTCGGCAATGCCTCTGGATCACTCAGCCGGTGATCCAAAGAGGCTCATCTCTCCTCCCAGAGATTACAAGCACCGGCGTGCACTCTCTCGAACTTTGAAATGACCCCCGCGAGAAAACGAGGTATACTCGAAAATGTTTCGGACTCTTGAGAATCGCCATCTTTCCCCTCGCTCTTTCACGCTTGTAATAAAAACTTTGGTACGTTTCGTTGGATATCGTCGTACTCCACTTTTCAATCATTCGGAGCTTGGAATATGACAATAATAGGATAGTGCAATATACTTAGTGTAAAAACTACTGAACTAAAAACACTGTCGACATCAATATTATGGATATATATCAATACAGAGTGTCATGTTGTTAATGGATAATCCTGCAACTGTCGGTAGGTTAGATGTCCTACTATATGCTGGAATAGTTTAATAAAAGTACCACGATTTTTTGAGATTTTATCCATTAATCACGAGCGATTATCCACTAATTACAGGACACCCAGTATATAATATGTATGTATTGTAATCCCCGGAAAAAACTCCACGAGAAGTATCCGAGAAAAAATGCGGTGCGCTTCTGCGCCGGGATTCGCACCCGGGACTTTTCGATTGCCGGGCGACTGCTCTGACCACTGAGCTACGCCAGCCCGCTTACTTCACCTTTCTCGGATAGTCTCGATATTCGTAACGCAATGTTACAGTATAGAATTATTACAACAATATGGTGCTAATAATAGTGGTATGATTATAATATTAATAGCAATATTATTACATAGCGGTTGTTTTTATTATATACACATAAATAAATAAATGTATGTGTGAGTTTAATAATCTGATGGCAAGTTTTACGTTACTTCTACGTTAATGTATTATGGGTTCAGTATATCCTTCTTTTTGTGTGTGTATATATATATATATATATTTATATATACGTATGAATGTAACATTATGACAATATGGTGATAATAAAAATTATATTATTATAACAATAAAATTAATATTATTGTATAGCAGTTATTTTTATTATGTACACTTAAGGGGCTATACCAGTGTGAACGCTGAAAATTTGGGTGATTTTCGGGAATTTTTTTGAAGAAAAGTACTCAATTAAATGTTTCGGAAAATTAAGAATATATTTGGCTATATTTGACCTATATTACATAATTTTTTCATCCCGATGCTTCTGCGTCGGGATTCGCACTCGCGACTTTTCGATTGCCGGGCGACTGCTCTGACCACTGAGCTACGCCAGCCCGCTTACCTCACCTTTCTCGGATAGTCTCGATATTCGCAACGCAACGTTACAGTATAGTAATATTACAAGAATATGGTGTTAATAATAGTGATATGATTATAATATTAATATCAATATTATTGCATAGCGGTTGTTTTTATTATATACACATAAATAAATAAATGTACGTGTCGGTTTAATAATCTGATGGCAATTTTTACGTTACTCCTGCGTTAATACATTATGGGTTATATATATATATATATATATATATATATATATATATATATATATATATATACACACACGTATAGTAACATTACGACAATATGGTGATAATAATAATGATATTATTATAACAGTAATATTAATATTATTGTATAGCGGTTATTTTTATTATGTACATTTAAGGGGCTATACCAGTGTAAACGCTGAAAACTTGGGTGTTCTTCGGGAATGTTTTGGAAGAAAAGTACGCACTTAAATGTTTCGGAAAATTAAGAATATATTTGGCTACATTTGACCTATTTTACATAATTTTTTCATAGAAAAACATTGAGATCTAAGCGACTTGTGCGCTGCCTTCGGAGGCGCCAAAAAAAAAGTTCCTCCACTGCTGACATGATTCCGGCCGATTAAGTTGCTGAAACCGAAAAAGGAAAAAATGTCTTCAAACTCAAAGGTATTTCCTGTACAATGACGTAGGATTTATCGAAAAATATCAAAATCTAACAAAATGGCGTAGTTATAAAAAAAATCTGTTTTCTTGCCTATAAAATGGTCGTTTTTTTCAATGCCAAATCGTCAATTTTCATCCAATCAAAAATATCCTACGTCATTATCGAGTAAATATATTCAAGAGTACTCAGTTCAAATTTCAAGTCAATCGGATAATTGCTCTTTGAGTTACAATGTCAGCAAATTTGAAAAATCTCATTTCGAGAAAAACGTGTTCAAAGATTTAACTATCGATTTTTGCAAGATAAAATGATAGAGATACGGCCTTGAAATTTTTACACGATATTCTTGAAAGTACAAACTGTCGAAAAAGGCAAAAAAATCGATTTTTTTAAAGTGTCACGCTGTTATAGTCCCTTAAATAAAGAAATGTGTGTTTAATAATCTAATGGCAATTGTTACGTTATTATTACTATTATTATGGTGACCCAAACAGCCGCATCAACTTAATAACAATCATTGTTATTATTATATTGTTTTTTAAATTTGTGTCACGATGCCTGCAAAAATGTTTTCGCCCCTCCGTGCGATAGAGATAAAAAAACGCGGATATGAAAAATGATGAATTCCAAGGAAGGATTAACATAACGAGCGAGGTTTGGATATTGTTGAATGGCGGCCGGTTCTCGCGGGCGTGCCTCGTTCGCCAGCGCTGTAAATTCACGAGCACAATGGGAGAACGCGCGTGGTGCGAATTATTTCGAAGCGATAGGGAAAGGCTCCTCGTAGACAAGGGTTCGAGTCCCCGAAGTCTCCCTAGGCGAAGATAAGTCTCGTCGTCCACCGTACGAGCGTCTTTATCCTCTTCTTCGTCGTGTTCCTTTTTTGCCCTCGTCTTCTTCACCGTGGCGTGTGGTATGTCCACTCATCCTCATCAGACGCTCGCCTCTCTCTCTCTCTCTCTCTCTCTCTCTCTCTCTCTCTCTCTCTCTCTCTTCCTGTCGCGGTCGCTACTCAGAAGCATCGATGCAAATTCCTCCCTGACGTATACGGTCTCGAGGACGGAGGAAAAAAAGAAAGAGAGAGAAGTGATCCTTCCAGGGCTGGCCACAAGTTGAGGGCGAAGAAAGAGAAGGATAAAGGAATCAAGTATGGGGCCCTTTGTCGAGCTTCCGGTTCATTTACGAAAACGTCTCATCATACTCGCTACCGCCCTTACGCTCCTTCTCCTTCCCCTCCATCAATTCGTGATTCCCTTTTTTTTGGCATTTTTTCGACGTTGGTCCTTCCGTTCCTTCGCTCGCGTTCGAGCCCTTCGCTTCGATAGTCACGGTCGATGATGCCAACAATCGCAGCACGGGCTGAATATATCGATGGTAAATAAATCAACTATATAATCCTTTTTTTATAAGAATAAATTATCATTTTTAATTTAAATGAATTTTTGCATTCAAACAAATCGTTCATTAAAATTTTAATACATTTTTCTATTTGAATAAATGATTATGCATATTAGCATTTTTTTTCATAAAAACAAATGATCATGTTAAAATTAAATACATTAGAGAAACGAATGTATTTATTACAATTTAAATACACTTCTTCACTCAAACAAATGATTCATTTGAATTGAAATATATTTTTTTTATCAAAATTATTTATCATTCTCAATTGAAATACATTTTTTCCTTAATCCAATTATTAAATTAAATAAAAATAAATGATCCAAATGTTGAATAAATTATTAAATTTAATTACAATAAATTATTTCAATGCTAAAAAAATGATTAAGTGAATTTTTTTCCGAAGTATTGCAATGCTAAATAAATGAACAAGAAATGTTTATCAAAATTCCCGGATGACGATCTACCAAGAGATGATCAAATTCCTCTCCAATAATTCCGCGGACCACAGTCACAATAACAATGATAAGAATTCTCGGTGAATGTTTGTTTATTCAAATCGTCACTCGCCGCTTTTGTATCGGGACATTTGAAGAGCCCTCGATTACATAAATTGAATTCTCATTCGATGAGAGAGCTTGGCGGGATGACGATAGGTGGTCTCGCGGTCACCTCGACACGTTCAAGCACCAACGAAAACTCGCCGTAACGAACGCGCCGACCGATAAAAAAAACGAATTAAATATCCGACAACAATAATAATCGTGACAAGGTTTTTTTTTCGGCTACGACAATAGATCCTTAAATTGATCGGGCCTGTGTGTATATAAATGTATTCTCGATGACAAGTTCTCGACTCGATCTTCTCGCGTGTGTGTGCACAAGTGTATAAGAAAACATTGAAATTTTTTCTCCCCCGAAGATTCTCCGATCGCCCCATAGGCACGATTTTTAACGCTTCGTTATTGAAGACCTTTGACTCGATTGTCCCAGTGATCGCGCACACGAGAAATCAAACAGAGTCGTACAAAAAAGACGGCCGGGCAAAAAAGAGAACTTTCCTCCGCGTCATGGTGAATTTCAAGATCGTCTCGAGAAACTATCTGTTTTCAAGGGTGCTCGGTCGTCGAAGAACTTTGGCCGCGAAGGCAAAAAAGAAATTCCGAAAAATTGATACAGCGGTCGCTATTTATTTTTTGTCGCCTCGTAGTGAAAGCTCCGTTTTCGGGAATAAAAAACATTATCGTTTTTTTTTCATGGCAGTGTGTACAGAATGTTCTGTAACGACGGAAACTTTTATTTAACAAAACTGCGTCTGTGAAATAGAAAGAAAAAAATGGTAAAAGGTCCGTCCATTTTTTAAGATTTTCAAATACTATTAATTTTCAAAAAAATGTTCCATTTAGAAAAGTCTCCGTCTGCAAAATAGAAAGAAAAAAATGCTAAGAAGTCCGCCGATTTCTCAAGATTTCAAGTATTATCAATTTTAAAAAATATTCCATTTAAAAAAGTCTGCGTCTGCGAAATCGAAAGGAAAAAAAGAGCAAACATTCCGTTCATTTTGCTTTATTTTCGAGTACTATTAATTTTCAAAAAAAAATGTTTATGGCAGTATCTTCTGTACTTTTTATTTTTTTATCCTTTTAAATCCGGAGATGAGCAAAAAAATAAATTTTTGTATACGAACAGCGCTTCCTTTTTTTTAATCCAAAAATCAATTTGGCAAAAATTATTCAGTATAAAATAAAATTGATGAATTGACAGAATTGGCAAGTATTCATTTTTTTCTATACTAAATGATTTTTGCGGAATTGATTTTCAGAAAAAAAAACAGTGCCGTTCGGATCCAAAGATCAATTTTTTTGCACTTTGTCGAATTTGAAAGAATCGAAAATTAAAATGATGGAAGTTACGGCTGGAAACCATTTTTTTTAACTGAAAGTACTTTGAAATATGAAAGACTGACCTATGTTTACTATTTTCTTCGTCGCAGACACAGACATTTTTTTTAATCAATTTTTCATTGTAGAACATTCTGAATTGCCATGGAAAACACGAAAAAAATGTTTTCCCTCAAAAACGGAGTTTTGTTTATGAGGCAACAAAAAAGAAATGGTTGCCACCGTTGGGACCAAAAAAGGATGGAAAATTCAAATTGCGGAAGTTACTGCTGAAGAACATTTTTTTGAAAACCCAAAGTACATTAAAATCTCAAAAAACTGACCTATTTTTTACTATTTTTTTTCTCGCAGACGCACAGCCCCAGACATTTGTTTTAATCGAATTTTTCGTTGTTGTAGAACATTCTGAACTGCCATGAAAAACACGAAAGCTTTTTCTTCCCGGAACCGGAGCTTTCTCCATGAGGCCAAAAAAAGAGATGGTTGCCGCCGTTGAGACCAAAAAAGGATCGAAAATTCAAATTATGGAAGTTACTGCTGAAAAACTTATTTTTGAAAACTTTTTTTCTCGCAGACGCACAGACCCAAGCTTTTTTTAATCGAATTTTTCGTTGTAGAACATTCCGAACTGCCACGAAAAGCACGAAAACATTTTTTTCCCTGGAACTGGAGCTTTCTCTATGAGGCAAAAAAAAAAGAGAATCGCTGCCACCGTTGAGACCAACAGTGCTCGAACATCTCGTTTTACCACTACTCTTCGCTCGCGTCGGCCCCGCGGGGTATGTAAAGTCCCTAGACGCATTTATACGTGTGCCTGACCGCGAGCGTGTAGTGAATGGAAAAGCTCAAGGAGCATACCACCTCAAGGACCTTCAGCCTCGTCTCGAATAGGCAGACCTCGCGATAGAAGCCCTCAAGTATATGGTACAAGGTACAGAAGCATCAGAAGCCGCGAGGACTATCAAGTCGGCCGGCACATCGCGATATACATACACAGGGCACTCCGTCTCGTATCTATACATCGATGGAAGAAAAAAAGCCACGTACATCGTAAAAATTACGAGCAGGTTGACTTGTCTCCTTTACACGTTATTTTTTAGGTACTTCAATCATTTTTATATCCTCAGGCCAAAGTTCGATTGCAGCGAATTCACGCATTACGAATAAAGTCCTCCTGAAGTGCAGGGGAGACGAAGTGTGGAGAAAAAAATCTCGATTTATTAATTATTTTATATTTATTAATAAAAATATTTTTTTATATAATTATTACATATATATATTAATAAAAATTTAATATATATTTTAAAAACTAAAAAAAAATTGTAGAATTGTTTCATATATATTAATAAAAATCTCGATTTATTTATATATTTTAGCGGCTTTGCAAAAGCGTGGGGTCCCAAAAAACAGGTTGATATTCAGTTTTGTTTTTCTGAAGAGAGTATCGGGAGTATGAGTTCCAGATTTGACACACCATTGAGGTGGGTCACTGTGACGGGTGTAAAAAATATTTTTTTTGCTTTTTCTCAGAGTATACATATTCTTGAATATGTGGAAAAATGTCAAGTTGAAATATTGAAAATTGACCAAGTTACAGACGATTTAGTGAGAGCAGGTAGCGCAACGATTCACGTACACGTACACTTCCGGTCGAAAGTTGTCGGACACTCCAGATATTTGCAAAACGTTCGATCACTTTGGATCTCTGCAAAATGATATTAGAAAAATATAATTCATTATATAGAGCTATATAGTATCTTCGTAAAATAATAAATGAAATGAATGATATACTAACATTATTTGGCAATTATGCAGTGATCCAGTAATAATTGTCCGACTTAAAATTTTTTTAATCTAAAAATTTCGTAATTGCAGTAGTTTTTCTTATAAGAAGCCGTTTTTTTTTAATTTAGAATTTTTTAAGCCCCCGAATATAACGAAAAAAATCGCCAAAATTATACTTTTTTTTTCGAACAGCCGCCATTTTGTGAAATGTTTTTTTTCGAAAAACGGCTACGTACAACGAGAACTACATTCATATAAATTGGAAAAGTTTTTAATTTTTTTTTTTACGACCAACCATTGGCGAGTTATCGATCATTTTTATACAAAGGCTCTATTATACCTCAATAACATTGTCAATTTTTAATTTATTCAAATGAAAATTTACGCGAAAATAGTTCAATGTACGTTGAGGTACCAAAAAATATCTTTTGTCTAAATTGGAAATAAATAATCAAGTATGCAAAAAAATCGAAAAAAAAACTAACTTTTTTCATCTTGTTGCAGTTGTGCCCTCCCTCAATACATAGTTTTTTTACGCTTTAGTTTTTTTTATTGATTAAATATTGATACACTCTGATCTTATTATCATCTAAACGGAGTGCCGCCCGAAGCTGCATGGCCAATCGGTGTAGGTGGTTCTGGCAATTAGGGCGATCCGAAAAAAGTACTTTCAGTATAATAATAACACTTTCGTATGACCGGATACTGTTTTTGAATTTTGAAAATTACGAATATGGTAAGCTGTAGAAAAAAGCGCGTTTTTCGACCAAAAACAACATTAATCATTTGTTATTTGCACATGGAGATTCGTATGAAAAAATACGATAGAAATTGTTATGATCTACGATCAGTCCGAATTTGTTACGTGAATCGAGCGAACAGATTTTGAGATTTCATAAAACACAGTTCCGAAAATAACGGCTGAGAAAAATGGATACATCGCAGCGGGGCGGTTCGCCGTATTGTAGTAGGCAGATTGCCCAAAAATCGTCCCAACTCGGTCAATTTTTTAAATTTTTCCAAAATCTTCATTCCAAATTAAAGCTAAGACCCTAGGCTACAAAACAACAACAAAAATCGTTTTTCTTTCTTCTAAATTTCAGGCTGACGCACAACCCTCAAGTCGAATAATTGTAAATAAATTCCGCAGTGTGGGTTTTTTTTTCTATTGCTTGATATGCTTTCGTAGTTCTTTTTGTTGACGTTTTCAACAGCCATGCAATGTCCGCCAGCCCGATAAACACCGTATGACCGGATACTTTATCAAAATTTTGAAAATTACGCAAATACGCAGTGGGCAGATCGCACAAAAATCTGTCAATTTTTGTAACTTTTACAAAATCTTTGTTCCAAATTAAATTTAAGGGGCTTTTTCGACAGTTTTTTTACCTTTTTTACCTTATTTTTAACTTTTATTTTTTACCTTTTATACTTTCAAGAATAATAAGAGATTTTTCAAATTTGCTGACATTGTAACTCAAAGAGCAATTATCCGATTGACTTGAAATTTGAACTGAGTACTCTTAAATATATTTACTCTACAATAACGTAGGATATTTTCGATTAGATGAAAATTGACGATTTGGCATTGAAAAAAACGACCATTTTATAGGCAAGAAAACAGACTTTTTTTTCATAATTACGCCATTTTGTTAGATTTTGATATTTTTCGAAAATCCTACGTCATTGTACAGGAAATACCTTCCAGTTTAACGACATTTTTTCCTTTTTCGGTTTCAGCTACTCAATCGGCCGGAATCATGTCAGCAGTGGAGGAACTTTTTTTTGGCGCCTCGGAAGGCAGCGCACAAGTCGCTTGGATCTCAATATTTTTCTATGAAAAAATTATGTAATATAGGTCAAATATAGCCAAATATATTCTTAATTTTCCGAAACATTTAATTGAGTACTCTTCCTCCAAAAAATTCTCGAAAATCACCCAAATTTTCAGCGTTCACACTGGTAAAGCCCCTTAAGACCCTAGGCTGCAAAAAATCGTTTTTTGTGTAAATTTCAAGCAGACGCACTACCCACAAATCGAATAATTGTAGATAAATTCTGCAGTGTGCGTTTTTTTTCTATTGCTCGATCTGCTTTCGTGGTTGTTTTTGTGGACGTTTTCAACAGCCATCCAATGTCCGCCAGGCCGATAAGCATCGGTGCATATA
>OY723395.1:21799591-21822091 GCA_963210295.1 Ophion ellenae
GTCGAAAATCGATTTTTTTCTACATCTTGCCGTTCCCGTAACTTTCAAAATTTCAAAAAAGTATCCGATCAACCGCGCCTTCAATGGTTATACTAAAAGAAAACAAAACAATGTTCTATTCCAGCTGAGCTTACAATCAGTTGCCAGAACCAGCAACAAAGATTGGCTATAAGACAACGGCGGCACTTTTTTCAAATTACAATAACTTTATTGTTTATCAGCATTTTTCATTTAAAAAAACTCAAACTTGGCAAGATTATGTATCCACGGTGCGTAAGATCCCGACCTCGTCCAATGCTCTCATAATAAAGAAAATGAAAATAAAATAGAAATAGTCTCGTCCTATGATCAAAGAATCATTCGAAATAAGTTCAGGCTCATTGTCATATCAGCCAGATGTGCTGCTAGCCGATGTTACATAAGCATACTGGGTTCGAAATATCTTCCCCCCTAGCATCTAAATACACATTTAGATGGCCAAAATAAATGAGAAACGTGGCCAGCGATCACGAGAATCGAATAGACGTATCGACAGTACGACAGTGACGTGTCCGCAATCGAATCCGATAGCGGAAAAGATCGCGCGTTTTCGATCCAACGAAGACGCTGATGATCTCCTCTATCACGCTTCCGCGAGCTTATCGATCGGGACAAGTGACGTTATTCGATCGAGCGATTCCAAGACGGCGACCGGATGAAACGTTTCGCAATCGCCGGGTAAATGGAGCAGCATCTGGGACACGGAAAGCAAAGGGGTAGCGTTCGAGCGATAGAATATATCTTGATCAATTCGGTCGATTTGATTTTTTATTAGGACGTTGAACAAGTTCACGCGGTTTTCCAACAGATGGCGTCACCAGAACTGCGTGCGTGTAGTTTAAGGGGGTAGGCCACTCTAGAGGCCGAAAACATAGGCTTTTTGGGGATTTTTTTTCAGACAAACTACAAAATAAATCGAGATTACCAAAAAGGGTGTTTATCATACATATCAGTGACTGTGTACAATAATTTTCTTGAAGCGATTAATTCAAAAATGGCGGCTGTGCAGCGTTTATCTCAAAACTGCATTTTTTAAGTTGGCCGGAAACTTAACTCGAACAACTTTCAACCGATTCACTTGAAATGTTGAATATATCTTGAAAAATACATTGTCTATGGAAGTACGAAGGTTTTTTTTTTATTGCATAGTTCATCTGTTATTAAAAATTATCTGACGATTTTTTAGGCAAACTTTTCACTTTTCAAAAATTTGCCTAAAAATCGTTAATAACAAATGAACTATGTAATATATTTGAAAAACGTACTCATCAAGACATAAAACCAAAGAGAAAACCGAGAGCATAATGCTGGGTAACTGGCCATCTCACCTCTACTCCAATGGCCATCACACCCGGAAAATCCGGGAGAGATAGCCAA
This sequence comes from Ophion ellenae, assembly GCA_963210295.1. Classification (NCBI taxonomy): domain Eukaryota; kingdom Metazoa; phylum Arthropoda; class Insecta; order Hymenoptera; family Ichneumonidae; genus Ophion; species Ophion ellenae. The sequence continues at coordinate 21,801,008 of OY723395.1, forward strand.
TCGTGATTTTAAAAAAAGTCATTTTAAGCTTGATCTGATCGGAGTTTGTTTTGGTTTCGTAAATTACCTTGCACTTAAATGTTCAAAGTTTAATTAAAAATGAAGATAAGTTAAGAAACGTCTGTACTTCTCTCTTGACGGATCCTGGAAAAAACTGTGGCCAACTACCCCGGATTTACCCTAAGCAAGCTTGAAATTCAGTGTATGCCATTTCGCTGAAGTGTAAACAACTTTTGTTTTTCATAGTATTAAACAGGTCATATTTCGTGCCAAAAAAGAGTATTTGCGGGGAATTTTACTGCACTACTTCATTAAAAACAAAATCCGCATCTCAAGCTCACAGAATTCTTGTGCAGACTGATGGCGACACTTTTTTCACTTCAATTCAGTTCAGACACTTCAGAAATAATGATTTTAATGTGTTGAATGGGAGGCATCACTTCATGAAGACTCATGTCAGGTGCTAGCTGAACTTGCAGAATCATCCGGAGTTGATCACACCACAGTTTCACACCAAAGCATTAATTTTGACGAAAAAAACAGCGACTTATTTACCATCCAATAAAATACTTTTTCTTTCTTAATATATGAATTACGATAACGAAGTTTATGGTTTACGGAGAAGGTTTTTCGAAAATTCTGTTTTGGACTTTCTCAGCATTGTTGAATACGGAATTACATATTTTTTTTGTCAAGAATTTGGAAAACAATCGTCATGGAAATTGTTTCACTCGATAGAAGGCTAGTGTCCTTTTTGAACGACGAATCTACGAGCTTTGCGGTGGGAACTGGGGGGGGGGGGGGGGGGGGTAGAAATAACTTGAAACAATGGTTCGAAACTTTGGAGTATTCCGCGTCCAATTCCTACGTACCTGACAATCTCGAATAATGATCTACCTCGGCAACTCCATCATTTTGACACTCGCCCCATGTGTCATGTAGCTACGATGGTTAAATATAGATATAAATGTATAGAGCGATATTCGTATCTGAGACAACGTAAAAAGTTGTTTGCCAGCGACTCTAGTGGCGTTCGTAAACTTTCTCATCCTCTCATCATCAGTCAAAGATTTCTCTATCTCTTACACGGTAGAACACGCTTCGGTATTTTTTTTTCCTTCGTTTCCGAGCACCCTTGAGACCTCGAGTATTTACACCCCCGCCTCGTCATGACGCGATAGTATTCGAGACGAGGATAATTCATCGAGCCGTGGCGTCGGTCAAACACTCGGCCAAAGTCTCGACTTTATCTTCGTGGCTTCCTGGTTCGACCGAGGGTGATCGAATTTACGACAAAAAATCGGACAGCCGACGAAAGAACTCGGCAAATAAAAAAGTTGCAACAACGAACGTTTGAGAACAAAAAAATGATAAAAAAAAACAAAATTCATGCACTGAGAAAAAAAAATTGGATCGAAAAATATAATGGTAGATCCAAATAAATGTACTGCTGCGGAGTGCCACCGAAATATGAGATTTTCAAAATACTATAAAATATTGGAAAATGTGATTGATTTAAATAACATATTATTTTATTTGAAAAAGCTCTTCTGTTCTTTGAATATCTAAATGATCCTTCAAATAAAATTATATTCTATTGAAATCATTCTATATACAATCCGTGGATGTATGGATGAAATAATTAAGCGGTTGCTATAACATTTTTTATTTCGTACAAAAATATAATCAATAGAATTGATTATTTCTTTACTGCATCGAAACGAATATGCCATGGGACGTAAGTTTTTCAATTTGTTTTAAATCTTAAATAAAAAGTGAGCCTTAGAATGATCATCCAGGATAATAGTGGAGACAATATCAGATATCCAATGGAATATCCATGGAGAGAATATCAGATATTCAACTGATAAGAACAGATACTACACTTTGATCTCAGCCACAGGACAAGAAGCGATACCCTTTAGAGTTTCTCCGGCGTTCAAGTAGATTTCCGTTTCGCGCTACGCTTACGAGAAACGAGCGCGCGTGCGGCTTCTAGCGGTTACTCCGAGAACTACGGGTTTCCTCACACCTATAATTTCGGTGGCGCTCGGCCATAATTTGGTTGAATTTTTTCAACCAAATGTGCAAGAAACATTTTATTTTCGCATAATTTTTCAACCAATTCAGACATTTGCTCAATATTTTTCAATCAAAATAAAATATTAATATTTTGACGAACAATATACTTGGAAATCAATATCGGATATGGTGAAAAAAGTAACATATTTACTCAATAGAAATTTCATCTGAATCAAACGAGCGAAATTCAATTTTTCTTGTGTACTCGAATCAACAATATTCATGTTATGAATTGAAACGCTTCTTTTTCATTGCAGAAAATGCATTCAAAATTATATAATTTGTTCGCGACAATTTTTCAGATAGTTTCAATAATATATTGTTCTCGGCTAACAATATATCTTTTGAATGAAAAAGAAAACTTTTGATTTTATCAAGTTATTAAAGTCAATAGCCTTTTGTTTGGACTAATAAATCCGATTACTTATACCAACAGTTTTACAATCGAAACAACGAAATTTCATTCAATAACACCAATTATATTGGATCAATGATTTTTTTTTCTCAGTGTGAAAACGGTATTTGGAAAAGGACCGGAAGTATGAATTAAAAAATGGTCGCGAGGAGGTTGAGATGGGAAAATCGCGGAGGATGAGGCCTCGAGTGGTGACGGCGGGGAGGGTGGAAAGGACGAGAGGGGAAGAGGTATGAGAGGAAACGCGGAGAGTCGAGATGATATCTGGTTCGTGAAGGAGCAACGGTGATAAATCCTTGCCGGTGCGTTGTCAGGTGGCAAGAGAGAACACGAGAAGGGAGAACTCTCTGACAGTCTAGCACTCACGAAACTCTTTCGCAACCATCTTTTTCTACCGTTTCACCATTTTTTTTTCACCTTCCCCTCCATCTTGCTTACTCCATTCCTTTCTTTCCCAACAATTTTTTGCGGCGTTTTTTCGTCCCTCTTGCGCACCGTTTCAACTTCCGTCTATCCCCCTATATCGGGGATCCGAGGGAAAAGGAGAGCAGCTCTGCAAATATATTCTTCCTCTTCTTTTGGCCGAAACGTCTTTGGCGACCCCGCAGTCGGGCATTTCGCGTGTCCCTTTGTCTTGTCCGGCCTGTGTCTTATCCAACGTTCCTCGCGAACCTCCGAACGCTTTATCCGCGGTTTATACCTGCACACACTTATACATACATGGCGAGGGAGGGGGGGGGGGGGAGATCGCTAAAGATCTCGAGTATATCGGGGAGAGACATTGAGAGTCGTATTTATCGCCGATCGGGTGAATCGATCGAAGGCTAACCGCCTCCGACGCCTCTTAACCGTCGTTTCTTTGCGCGCAAAGTGTTCCTCTACTTGACAATTGAAAGGAGCAGTGAAAAAGGAAGACAGGGAGAGGCGGCGAGGAGGAAGGAGGAAGGGTTATTAAGTGCCGGTCAATTTTAAATCGATGCTGGGGCAAAGAAAGCAGAAGTATCCATTTTTTTTGTAGAACTTTAGCATATATTTGACGATTATTGTTATGAATTATTAAGTCACATCGGAGATGTCATTAAAGTATCAAGTCAAATCTAGCAATAAAAAAAGAAGGTTAAACTATATCACGGCTACGGAACAATTTGAATGCCAACCTTTTATTTTGCCATGAACGCCTTTATAATGTCATCACTATTCAGTTGGGGGAGGCCGACACTTTTCTTATTAATTCCATAAATTATGGGATTTTGAAGTTTGCGGGAACGAGGGACAAAATAGCGCATTATTGACACACACGCACACCAACACACACACACACGTGTACATATACGTGGGTCATTTGATAAGTACCTAGCCTACAAATGAAAACACCAAAATTTTGCTAAAAATAAAATTTATTTTTCAATGTAGTCTCCTTTTAGTTGAATACACTTGGCCCAGCGGTGTTCCAATTTGTTTAACCCCGTTGAAAAAAATGTTATCTCTTGGTCTGCAAAATAGGCCTCTGTGGCGGCGATTATTTCGTTATTGGAGTGGAATTTCTTCCCGGCGAGTGAATTTTTTAGATTCGGAAACAAAAAAAAGTCGCACGGAGCCAAATCTGGAGAATACGGTGGATGGGGCAGCAGTTCATAGCGTAATTCGACCAATTTAGCCGTGGCGAGCGCGGAGGTGTGAGCCGGTGCATTATCATGGTGGAAAAGCACTTTCTTTCTCGACAAATGGGGCCGTTTTTCTTTTAACACGGCGTTAAATCGGCTCAATAGTTCGGCGTAGTACTGTCCCGTGACCGTCTTGCCCTTCTCCAGGTAGTCAATAAAAATCACACCTTGAGAATCCCAGAAAACAGTGGCCATCACCTTTCCAGCCGACGGGACCGTCTTCGCCTTCTTTGGAGCAGGTTCACCGGGTAAGGTCCACTGTTTTGACTGCTCCTTGGTCTCTGGAGTATACCAGTGAATCCATGTTCCGTCGACGGTCACGTAATGACGCAAAAACTCTTTTGGATTGCGATTAATCAGCTCCAAACACTGCTCTGAAGTGGTCACACGAATGCGCTTGTTGCCTGCAGTCAGCAAACGCGGCACCCACCTTGCCGACAGCTTCCTCATGCCCAAAGTCTCATGTAGGATATGCCACACGCGTTCTTCTGAGATGCCTACTATCAGAGCTATCTCGTGCACCTTTAATCGGCGGTCTGAAGAAACGATATCGTGTATTTTTGTCACGTTCTCCTCCGTAGTGGCTGTTTTTGGAGCACCTGGGCGTGGATCATCAAAAACCGACGTACGACCACGTTGAAACTCGTTATACCAAAATTTAACGGTCGCCATCGAAGGAGAAGCATCCCCATACACTGCATCCAAGCGTTCTTTAATTTCACTGCGCGATTTCCCTTCCAAAAACAAGAATCGAATCACCGACCGATATTGTTCTTTCTCCATTCGTTCAAAAATCAACGGACACACTTGCTTTCACACGCTCTCAAAAGAGAACTACAAGTCCGATCCGGCTGAAATTTTGTCAGTAGCCGTCTACAAGACGGTACTACACTATAGTGTATTTCTCTTGCAATAGTGGCATCGTCTAGTGGTGAGGCTAGGTACTTGTCAAATGACCCACGTATGTATACCAGGTGTAGAAGTATGAAACCAGAACTTTTTTGTAAAAATTACATGTCTGTTGTTTGAAAATGATAAAAAATATTTTATTGAAAATGATCTCCATTGCTATTTATACGTTTTCCCCACCTCTCCGGCAGTTTATGAATGCCACGCCAAAAAAACCGTTCTTCTTTTGAAGCGAACCAGTTGTCGAGCCATTTTCGAACATTTTCATACGAATTGAAGCGTTGTTTCGCGAGAGCGTGTCCCATTGATGCGAATAAATGATAATCGGACGGCGCCAAGTCTGGAGAATAAGCCGGATGCGCTAGTATTTCCCAACTGAACGCTTCGATCGTTTCCCTGACCCGTTTTGCTGTGTGTGATGGAGCATTATCGTGGGGCAAAATGACTTTGTGTTGCCTTTTTCCATATTCCGGTCTTTCAAACTAATGGAGACGACTTTCTGCGTCACATTCAATTGATCCGCGAGTTCTTGTTGACTTTGAGTATCATCTTCGTCCAATGAGGCTTGCAATTCGTTGTATGCGAACTTTTTCGGTGGTTTCCCACGCTCTTCGTTCCTCACGTCAAAATCATCACTTTTGAATTTTTTGAACCACTCGAAACACTGTGTTTTACCAAGAGCATGTTCACCGTAAGCTTCGACCAGCATTCCATGCGATTCTGCAGCAGTTTTCTTCAAATGATAACAGAAAACCAATGCTGTCCGCAAATCGTAGTTCGTAGGCACAAAACCCGACATGTTTAAGGTTATAGAAAAAGAACACCGGTGTAGGGAACTTGGATTGTTGTGTGTTGAAAATCTTCGTCAGCTGTTAGAGGGAGATGATGGCGCTGCAGAAGCGGTCTTACGGTCCCTAAACTGATGGCTAGCACCATTTATAGGGAAATTCCGGTTTCATACTTCTACACCTGGTACTCGCACGATACAAATTGATTTGATGAAACATAAACAAGGTAAGGTAAACAGTGTGAAAAGGTAATATGGTTGAGAATACCATGCATTTCTCTCAGTGTAGGCTTATCGAGGCAAATATTAAGTAGAAAGTTTATAGATTAAAAGAAAAATATTACAGTGTAATTTCGACGTAGCAGAATATACATTTTCTGCGTAAATATAAAAAGAGCTAATTTTTATTACAAGCATGCAGAATTAATTCCACTAGTGTATATACTGGTATAGGAGTAAGAGAAAAATGAGGTTAAACTTTGCATCGTGCGAAAGCAACGAAAGTTCTTTTCAATTTTTCTAATTTTTCATTTTATCGTTATCGCAAATCTTTGTTTTCTTATTCTTTTTTGTAAATAAAGAATGTCATTTTACGGAATTTTCATTTGATCGGTATGCAAAATCATTTTTTCCAAATTTCCGATTCCCCTTATCGAGAGACCCCATCCACTGAGAGAAAGCTTATTTTTCGTATCGTGTACGAAGATTCGAAGAATTCGAGGAATTTTTGGAACCCAGTGAAAAAGTGAAAAATTCGAGGTTCTTGTGGTGCCGGGTAGATCTCGAGGGGCGACCTCTCCGTAATTTTCAACGTATAAATATGGTGACGGAGAAGGGAGGGGGGGGGGCACAAAACGTGTCGGTAAAAGTATCAAAAGCCAGTGCTGTGTCGACGGACTTCTACATTGTGCAGCCCTAATGAGCGAGAAAAGGTGTTGGCACGTAGCGCTCACACTCGACGTGTGGAGTCCACGAGGAATTTTCAGAATAAAAAAAAGGGAAGAAACTACTCGGTCCATTCATACTCGACACTTCGACCCCCTTAGCATTTTTTAATCTGCCCTCGGCTTGTCCCGCCTGCTCCTTGCGACCGCCGCAAAGCCGCGGACAATGTGATCGAAAACGTCGGCGAGGACGGTGGTCCGCGACGAGGGCTTTCAAAAGGTGTGCGGGAAACGACACGACGATGTATAACGAGCGGAAAAGTAGGTTGGCACGTTTGTCACACCCAAGGCGTGTGGGATCCCTAGTATTCCCTGAATCGGGAAAATCCCCGACTGGAAAATCGCGGAAGGGGAGGCAGGTAAAAAGGTGCCGTTGAAGGGTCGAAATTTATCGCGTCAGAGTCTCGAGCGCGGATCAGACACTGCGAGACTAATCGTTGAAATGCAGAGAAGCAGGATGCGACTATGCTACCAGGGTGATGAAGTGGTTTGGGGTACCTAAACTTTTTCGATCCGTTCTCCCCGAATCTTTTGTGACCACCAATCTGCATAAAATTCCGTACTCCCAAAGGCAACGAAAGATCCATTCCCAATGTCCTCCAACCGCTTTCGATCTCCATTTTGGGTGTTGTCCAATGGCCCATACTCCAAAATGGGTTTCCTCCGTTGCCCCCTATTACCACAAGTGCCTAATGCAGTCATTCTAGTTCAGAGGGCTTGTGATCGCCCATTCCAGCTACGAACTGATCGGTGACAGCTCGAAGTTCTGCTAACCCGTGGTATCAGTGATACAGTTGCGTTACGGCTGTCATAAGGGATGTTTTCCATTCAGGATTCATTCAAGTCGCTGGTTCTTCGGTACCGAGTGCCTTCCCGATGAAGCCTCCCGAGTTCTCGAATGTCCGGTTTCCATTGAAACTAGGTAAACCAAACGGAACCCGCGGACATGACGGACGCGAAGAAGACAGTGTACATCATTGACCCGGTGAACGTTGGTGCACATATAAGATACATGTATGAGACGGTCTTGTAACAACGGAACAGGAGATGTGTTGTGGGTCTTTTGGAAATGCCGAAGGAGTACACATCACCTTGTGTTACAGGTACACAGGACGGTCTAGGTACGACGGAGACGGAGAGAGGGAGAGGAAGGAAGGAAGGACGGGTAGAAAGAGCACGAGAACTTGAGGGAATGAAGATTGGTGGTGTGTATACACTCACAGGCTGCCAGGGTATAAAGGTTAATGAGCACACAGGCGCAACCTATTATTTCCGACCGTTGGCTCTCCTTCCTCTTTCATTCACCCTTCTACTCCCCTCTTCTTCCTTATCTTCTCGTTTCTCTCGTCCTCGTCTCGCCTTCTCGTCCTCTACCTATCCTCGCCACCACGACATCGTTTCCTGCTTCTTCGTGCTTCTCCTCATCCTCTTTTATTTCTCCAAAGCTGGAGAAGAGGAGAAAGAGGAAGAACGAGCCGAGGGATCCTGCCTTGAGAAGTGGCAGGGGGGGTTCCGAAACTCTCTCGAAGTTCGGACAAGTAGTGGGGGAAGCGGGAGACCTTGAGCTGCCACGAACCTCTCACGACGTCTTCATCGTGCGCGGTGCCCCCTTGTGCCCGCGACCAACTTCGTTCTTTCCTTTTTTGCCCGCCTGTATCTTGGACCTGCAGCCTTCTCATACCTATAGAGCCGATTCCGTCCCCGCCCCCTTGGCACACAGTCCTGCTCTCGTGTCTACAGTGGGTTTGAGCTCTATGAGCCGAGGCGCTTGCGATCTGTGCGCAACGCGATCCCTCCGATACTCTGGAATTGATGGTTGGCGCTTCGGGGATCCGCATACTTCCCAGGCAAATTTGTGGATAGATCGGACAACGCCAGGGGGGAGTCCTTTTCTCATCTCCTCGGTAATCCCGTAGTTTGGTTCGGTGGGCGGTCCGTTGATAAAATCGTTTACCATTCGCTCCGATGATCGGTCTATTGCGAGTTACTAGGAAAATACTGGCAACCTCACACTTTGATCAATCTGCGATTCCACATTTGATCTTTTTATCATTAGTGTTGCGCTGTGGTTCCATTCAGGCTGGTGGAGCACTTTGGTAATTGGGCTTTTCGCTGAACCGAGGCGGCAATGAGCCGCTTCGATGGAAGCACCTAACCATCGTCCGTATATTATTTCGGTGGTGCTTCTTGCCGGCTCACTGCCTGTCGCCACCAATCACACATTGTCATACGTTTTCCGATGATCTTCCCCGAGAAACAACATTCCCCGGTATCGACTGACGAAACTTTGGCACGCGGAATATTCCACACGGCTGGTCTCGATATGTATTGGACGTGGATGAAGCTATACAGCTCGATACAATTGGCACAATGGGGACCTTTGGAAATTCTACGACGTTACATGTACGCCGGTAGCACGTGTCATCGAGATTTCGGCTCTGTCTCATTGTTGGCTCTGTTCTGTAACTATTGTACGCGTTAACACACGTGGACACGAATACCCAGTCGGCTATAGAATAGCTTCAAACATATTCCGCGTGTCGCTCAACCAACGAGGGCCTGTCATGCTTCTTTTGACGTGCCGAGGGCCTCGAACGATTTTGATCGACATCCAGGTTACGGACACCCTCAATGTGTGTGCGTATGTACCTTTGTACTCACATGTCAGCTCACGGCAAATCGTAACAACGCATTGCAACGTACCCGACAACGTGTGTGCATCAATGTCCGTCTACTGAATGCATGGAATATTTCATAAATCCAAAATAAATTACGCAACTGAGAGATCTACCTTGATGATTTTTTTATTATAATTCGCCATTCGCTGATCTCCTGTAATTATTTATTTCGAAGAAAATATTTCGCCTAATCGGAATCGAACCTAGAACCTAAATGCCTACCTTTTGCCTATCCTACGCACCCTGCCACTACGCTACCAAGTACTTTTGGCATCTTTAGCGGAGACATCGCAGAAGAGACTAAGTATCATCATGTTATATGATACGATCTGCTAAATGCATTGTAATGTGTGTCCTACAAGAACCAAAGGTGAGCTGCAAGAAGAAGTGTTGAACTGATATCCTATTTTTGCAATGCAACACACCTACTATGTAACAGTTTGCGAAACATGCGGAGTTCTTTAAACTATTAAGCTGCGGTTGCTCGATCTGCAAATGATTTACGTCTTCGCTATAAGTGAACTTTACTATAATTTTTTTCGTATAGTCACTTTTCATAAGGTCTGCTACCGAATTGTACTCGGAAAACGTTAATGTTAACCATATGAGTTGTACAAACTTGAAAAGAATAGTAGAAGTTTGACTCTACAAAACTTAACGTACAGCATACAACATTAGTATTTGTACGCCGATTTTGTTATAGCACTGAATTAACCATATCTATATAGTCAAGCCTTTTACAATAGTGAAGAATCATTTCGGGGATAATAGATAGTCAAACACGCCACCCAAATCCCATGTTCAGGTGTGCTTTTCGCTTACAGTCGTGTTAACCATATTACTGGTGGTGGTGTCAATAAACTATAATGAATGTTAACCGTATTACTGGTGGTGTCAATAAAGTATAATGAATTTTACTATACCCTCTTTAACCATGGGCGTTTGTTGTAAATACCATGAACGTTACTCTCAGTGTACGTAACGGTTACGAAGACAGCACGTCACACCATGCATGACGGAGACATTAGCACTTTCTGGAAGCTGGCAAATCTCTGCAGCGAACATGGCAATTCAAAAGAATGTTTGTGTTGTCTCATCTATAAAAGATAATGGAAGATTGGTGTGATAAAAAAGTGGCCTATCGATACCGTGCGTTCTAGAATGGTACCCTAAAAATGACTGCAGCTTCTGGTTCTTCTGGTTAGCTTCCGGCTTCCGCTTAGCGTAGAAAAACCGGACAAATCCAACAACCATTCAGCTGCTGTCCACATACTTCTGATCCCGAAATGTCAGCAAAATGAGATTCCTCCCCGCAGATACGGTTTCGTCCCACCGTGCTCAAGAGGCACATAACATTGCGTAGCCACATGTATACGATAACGAACACCGTACAATAATACCGCACGCGCGAATGACTCCAGGTGATGTCGAACGAAAGGAAAAAAAAAGGTTCACGCAACAGAAGTGCTCATTGTTCCGATAGCGCGTGAGTACTCACCGAACGAGTTGTAATATTGAAACGTTGAAGCCTTCCTGACGTTTGGGGACTCGATGATGACGACGATGAGTTTGCATTTGGCTTTTATTCGTTTTTGTCTTCGGCACTACGTTCCCAAGCATGGTGTGTGGTACACGAGTGGGGCTTCCTATAGGTATATTATCTTGTTCCAGTCGAGAGGTTGGGACGGTATGGCAGGGCTGCAAGGGAAAAGGGGCGATACGGTAGGGTCTCGTGCACAGTGGCAAGTAAGTACTGCTCCATGAAACGCTATAATTTTCCATCATGGATCTCGATGGCGTTTAAGCGCCAGATGCTAGAAGTGCTGTCACTAAATATCAAAGGCTACCAATGGGGTGTTGTCCATTTTGGCTCATTGGCTCAAGTCGACGTACTGGTATTTGAAATATAGTTTGGTAAAAAATAATTGAGTTTTCTTGTTTTCGGCTGTTTTTCCATTCAATACCTGTTTCATTTGATCGGTGATCTCATTTGAGTCTTGGGTGTTGGAGAACCTTTCCATTTGCTTTTAGATTGCCCGCAATCTTTTTCTCATTGGGAATCCATACCTGGCGATGTTTGTGACTATCTTGTGTAGCAACCTACAGTCCGATGCTCGATTACTGTTGGTAAATTACTGGATACCTTCGGTGAATGATATTCAGTGGTTGAAAAAACACGGGGTCGCCAACAGTGACACTGTGAGAATGCCCCCTGTCCGCAAATGAGTCACAACGCGAGGGGAACTCGAAGGGTGAAGGTCTCTCTCCTCTGTATATCAGCTTAGCCAGGTGTCAATTAAATACACGCAGCACACCTTGCTTACTCACTGTGCTTGGATCTCTACCCGCGAGAAAATACCGACACCAATGCTCCCAATGCTTTTCACAACAAAGTTAAACAGCCGCAATGCTTTTTAGTAATACGACCTGAGATTTGTTTTGTTCATTGCCATGAAATTTCTGTCAATACATGGCAAAACGATATTTCCATGCTAAAAGGACGGAGTAAAATTAGCAAAAATGACGTTTGAATAAATTATCGTCCGAATTCCTAATGCTTTCATTGGACGATTTTTGCATGGCTCGCTCAACGGCCCTCTTAACTTTTCGCTGAGCTGTTTCGGGAGACGAAAAAAACTTGGGACGCGACGGGACGAATGGCCCTTTTGCATAATTTGCTCGTGGGGGATAGATTTTGAGGTTCCCCCTTTACGCGGCCGTATATATTGCTGAACGGGCGCGCACGATATCCCCGTTGCAACCGGAGAGTCTGCGGCGATGGAAACGTCACCGGGATCGCGGTCCGTAACGAGCGAACCTTGTCGAATTGCGAGAACGTACCGGGGAGGGTGAGTCCCTTTTATTTTGTTTTATTTTTTTCTTCTTTCGAGCCACGTTACGTTGAATGTTTTTCTACCGTCGCCACCGAGGAGGGATTTGTATTGAGAAGGGCGACGGAGGGACAGAGAGAGAGAGGGAGAGCGTTACAGATTAACGAATTTGTAGATCGAGCGCCACCTGGACGTACGTTTTACGTCCCGGTACAAATTTGAACGAGCCCCAACATCTGCCTGGTTTAGTCTTAATGAACGGAAACAAGGAGAAATTATCGGAAAATTCGAAGAAAAAATTACTAGCTATCTTCAGTGATCTTCTCACTTTTGACGCTAAAAAAGACTATTTTCATGAATTTTTTGATAAGTTTCTATTATAGATATTGATAAAAAAGTTGTTACACTTAATAAACACACTTTCGAAATACATTAAAAATTTTATTTATTTATTTAAGTCACTATTTATAGACGAAAATGGTAGTTAAAAAAATGTCCCAAAAAACTGTAGGTCTGTTGATGAAATCTCGGAGATGGATCATACGAAACAAAAAAATCAAACGGTTTTAGATTCAGTTAATTTTTAACGTTCCGTAATTTCACTAAGCGGTCACCCATCCAACTATCGCTCCATATCGATGCTGTTCGGCATTGAGTTCGATTCGGTGGCCAGAAAATGAGGTTTCTTCTTTTTCTTCCAACTACCGTCATTACCTAGCGCTTTCAATAAATGAATCTGCCATAAATAAATCAAAAGTAACATTAACGGGAAAAAGGGACATGTTAAGTTTTGCAAAAGCACGAGTTCAAGAACATTTATTTTTCGAAATTTATGTTCTGGTAGAATCCCCCCCCCCCCCCGGGGATGAAGCGATTCAATTATAGTTGAGATAAAGTGAACACAAAGGTCGGAAAATTTCACAATTAGCTGCCGCAACTGACCGTGCCTCGTGTGTGAAGTGACGAACAATAGTTTCGTTGCTTTCTCAGCGAGTTAATTATGTGCGCGAGACGAGAGCACGCGGAGCGAATGTTGCGTTGGGCAATTAGTAATCAAGTATCGCTATTGGAAATTGGCTATTGCGTGATGGGAGCAAAGAGGTGTAGCTAATGCCTCGAACTTTCTTTCGTCGAGATGATTGTATGGCGCACTGGGGAAACGGAAAAAATTAAGAGAGAGAAAGAGAGAAAAAATTAAGAGAGAGAGAGAGTGAGGGAGAGAGAGAGAGAGAGAGAGAGAGAGAGATGGAGACAGGCGTGGCATAAAATACGAACGATAAAAAACGAAAATTCATCGCTCTCTCTCACTCTTTTTTGTACGTGTAATTTTCTCTGTTTCAAAACCCATGGGACGAAGTCGAGGCTGCATAGGCGTAACACACGAGAGCTGGAGGAAAGTTTACTTCTCTCCAAAGGAAACAGCGACTTTGGAAAGAAACAAAAGAAAAACCAAGAGAGAGAGAGAGGAAGACAGAGAATTAAGGTGAGAGATCGGTAGGCGTATCAGGAAGAAGAGAGAGCAATCGAGGTCACGCCCGTGGCGGTCAAGGGGCTTTAATTACAGGCGAACAAACACACGAGAAAGATCGAGCGGGAGCGAGAACGGGAGAGAGAGAGAGAGAGAGAGAGAGAGAGAGAGAGAGAGAGAGAGAGAGAGAGAAGATCGATTTCCGAAGTCACTTCATCGACGAGCGATCGGTCCAGGTGAGAGCACCGATCATCATCGAGGTGCCGCTTATACGCCGGCCCCATATCACTCCTGTATATTACGATTCGTTTCCTTTTTTACGAGCTTTTATTTAAGGTTCTTATGGGGTTAAGTCAACATATTACCACCGAGCTGAATTTTTTTCTGGACCTTCATAACCTCCTTGCTGATCGTCCTGTTATGCGCAGTTTGCATACGATCCACAGTACCCTTTTTAGAAAAAATAATCGGCAACTTGACGTATTTCATGGGCTAATTAAGTACATAACGCTCATGGAAAACTTCCGATCATTTCTCAGTACATTATTAATATCTGCTAAGTGAATGTTACCACGGAGCTGAAAAATAGGTACGGTTCGACTAATTATCGGACTAACCCTTGGTACCGTGATAATGAGGATTCACAGTACCGTTATAAAATTATTAATGTTATTGATAACGAATTTGTGCGAAAATCAAGTACACCAAATATGAGACTGTGCAATCATGGCGACGTCGTAGACGGTAGAAATGCTACCTTTCTTATCGGTATTCGATGCCCGGGAACCTCGAACTACGCGGTCACGATAATTAACAAAGAATATTATTGGTACTTGATCTTGTTATTAGTAATAATTACTTAATATTAATTTGATAACTATGTTGAGAAATTATACATTTCTAGACATTTCTAGACAAAGACAAAATAACGCGGACTTTTTTAGATACATACATTTTTTTTCTTAGAATATCGGAAAATTATTTGAGTTTGTTTTATTTTTTTGAGATTATAGACAGTTTAGTTCACACTTTTTCTTTCCAGCGGAATTTATTTTACTCGGACTGATATTCATTTTTGACAACTCCTTGGGCTAATATCGGGGTTACGAACGGGGCGCATATGTCTCTAACTTCGCGACACTTCTGCCAACCTGGGCATTATGTTATACCACGATTTACGACGTTGTCAATTCGTTTCGCGTTAAGGGGTAAGGACACAGTAGAATTTTCCAAATCAATTTTTTTTCGCTAAAACGGCGCTTTATCATCATAAGAATAAATTACTATTCGATTTATAGCAGGACATTTTTTTTCACCGACTTTGAGCGTATAACGTAAGCCCACCTCTGGCACGGCCATAGAGTACTTAAAACTTTAAACGCGTGTTTCTCGAAACAGCTTTTTTCCAACTGGCGTGACAAATAACTTCAACAATTTTCACTCGATTTACTTCAAATTTGAAAGTTATGTTCCTTATTGCATTACGCAGAGAAGTACGTACGAAATTTCTGATCAATCGAAAACTTTTCATTTCATGAGCAGTTTTACACGAAATTTTTCACTGAAAATTCATTCAAATACCTACAACTCAATTCAAATACATACAACTTTTGAATAAAACAATATTTTTTAAATTCCGTAAGTACTTCTCTAGGTATTCTAATGTAGATTGACGAGAATTTTTGTTTTTTGTTCTAGGTAAAAAATTGCGGATGCTGAACGTCACGCCGCGGAGCGCCTAAAAAAAAGATAACAAGAGAAAATATTGGTAGTCGGGCATTTTGTACAAAAAAAAAAACATTTTAATATTCATGCTAAATAGAAGGGTAATTAATTTTATGAGTAAATAACTTTTTCGTACGAACAAAAATTGTTGAATCCACACATGATTTTATACCCGATACTGTGGCATAACCTCTTAATTGAGCGAGACAAAGTTAGAGAAGATAATTACACAAAGTATTGAAAACACTGAATGTAATCACGAAATGTTCAAAAATGCATATTTTTACATGTTGAAAAATAGTTCGAAAACTCACGTTTAATATAACGATTATTTGAAAGCTAATGGTTGGTAACAGGAAATCAGCTCCGTGCATAAGCATGGGGCGCTCCCCTCGTATGTCAGTCTTTCCAGTTCAAAATTTGTAATTCATTTTTCAAGCACTTGCTGGCATAAATTTGGTACCATGGAGCTGGTCTGATGATGGAGGTGGGAGGTGGGCAATGCAACTCCTCAATAGCACAAACTAGTACCGTCAAGTTTTTGCTCATTTGTTTCGTCATCATGAGCACTTTTCATTGCACATGACAACAAGAGTCTGATAATGGTGGTGAGACGTGGGAACTGGAATTTCCTAATGGCCAACGGCAGGACAATCGAGTTTGGACTCATTAACTTTGTTGACTCGAGCGCTATTTAAAATTACACTATTACAAAGTTTCTCGCGAAACCTTTATAACCTAAGGCAAGGTTTTTCATTACGCCGATGTCTGAATGGCATAGGGGCCTGGCATGGCAAATAAATAAACAAATTCTAATGCCAAAAAGTATAAAATAAAACCAACGTAAAAAATCTGTTAAAAAATTAGCTTCTATTTATAAACTATTAAACTGAAAAGTGAAAAATATTATTTAATGTATGAAATTAAATAGTAAAGCTACAGAAGAAGCCCATCCTTGGTCACTGATCAAAGGTGCAGGCACTGCATACTTAATAAAACTCACATTAACATAGAATTTTTAGAAATTTAAATATTTTTTTAAAAGCTGCGGCGTGAACCGTTATTACACTTGAAATAAAGCCTCAACGATTTAAGAAAATATAAAAAAAATTAAGTTCTATGTTTATGTAAGTTTTATTAAGTATGTACTGCCTGTGCCTTTGATCAGCGGCCAATGATGGGGTTCTTCTGTAGCTTTACTATTTAACGTCATGCACTAAATATTGTGTTTTTCTCCTTAGTTCAATAGTTCACCAATAAAATCTCCTTTTCATCACTTAAGTGTCCGCCATCGATTTAGTTAAAACTCATATATGCCATAAAACATTAAAAACTATTAGACACGTATTTTTTTTAAATCAGCGGCGAAACGTTTTTAAGGGGAAAATCCGCCCTTCAAAGAAGGGGGCGGCAACAAGCGCTCCACCGATCTGAATAAAACAAAAACCAAAACTCTTCTAATGTAAAGGGATGAAGAATCGACTATAGAAGTATTGAAAAAAAAATTAAGGGGTGACGCGCCTTTCCATATAATATACGCGCCTATAATATCTATATTATAGATAGCTATAGATACGAAGCATCTAGAATTTCTTTTTGTTAATCACTTTTAGCCCTACTCTCTCTCTAAATATATATATATATATATATATATATATATATATATATATATATATATATATATATATATATATATATATATATATATATATATATATATATATAAGACAGTAGGGATTTTGTATAACATTTGAAATGATGAAAACTGAAGGAAGAAAACACATGCATATATCAGATTTCATTATTTCAGATGTTACACAAATTCTGCACCACCGAGAAAGTAAGAACGAACAAGGGGTGAGAATACAAAAAGAAAAAGCGAAGCAACGAAGAACAAGCACGTAGCTACTGGCCGCTGTCGTTTAGCAACGAGCGAGAAATCCGACGGTAGGATATCGTCGATCACGACCTCATCCTTTCTGACTCATTAGGACTCGGCACGGCGTGATTACGATCCTCCTACAGACCCGAAATTGGCATCCACTTAGCATATTGCATGTATTGTTATTCGACCTATCCTGATACCGTGACGACTACGAATCGTCCTCTTGTACGAGCGCACACATACACAAGCTCGTATATGCATTTACGGATAGGTACTGTAACTTTCCCCCGATCAATTAACGCATCGAATTAATTTCCGATGAACCCTCGCGATCTTTACGAGTTGATTTCGATCGCGACATCCACGGCGCGTCATCGCTACCGTGGATCTCTCTCGGGCATCCCTCCGGCCCTCTTTTTCACTCTCTCGTTTATTTCTTCATGATCCTGATTGTTGTTATTATTCTTCAAACCCACACGTTCTTTCCGAACATATACATATAACGAGGCGATTCGCACGTCGATAAATTCGCACGTTTAAAATCCACCTTGGATAGCAAAGTCCCGTGAATTTGAATTCCCAGCTCGTCAGCGTTTCTTTTTCCCGTCAATTTAGATCGTAATCGGGATCGAATCGCCGCACGGGGGAGGGAGAGAGAGTGAGAGAGAGAGAGAGAGAGAGAGAGAGAGAGAGAGAGAGAGAGAGAGAGAGAATTTTGTGATCAAATTATGAATGGAATGGATTAATCAAATCAAAGGTAAGAATTCCATTTCGCTTTTATCGATTCTACGTCGATCGATCTGTATAGATATGTTAGGCGTACAAATATTATATTGAGGTATAAAAAGGTGTTCGTAATTTTCGTACGATTAACCCTCCGTCTGTACACTGGGTCTTTGAAGGCACAAGCCAAATTTTCAAATCGCGTATTTGAAAATTTGGCACGATTTTGGAAAGGGGGGGAGGGGTGGTCGGGTCCCATCCGTAAAAAAACTATCGATCGGTCGGCGCCACGATCGATCATTTTGTGTCTGAACAGCAGAAAGTGAAAATCTCGAGCGTGCCGTAGAAGACCCAGTATACAGACGGCGACGGTATTTCCTGTAAGTAAGTAAAATAGTAAGTAAGTAAAGTAAAGTAAGAAAGTAGGTAAAATTAAATTTATGCTTTTTTTCGACTTTCGTGATAACTTTAACCTTCCTCAAATTATTTTTATCGCATGTATATGTATTAGACTAATTCAAAAGCGACATTTTTTTTCTCGAAATTCCCTATTTGAAATTAAGTAATTAATGTTAATACAATATGTCCTTACACAGACGATAAGAAAACAATGTTTTGGTGTGCGCTGTGTGGTGTGCCCGTGTGCGAAGAACATCGCACTGTTTGTGTATCCACTGCGCGAACAAAAATTTCCCGCAATAATACTGCATATTTTTTCATCGTATTGACGTAATTACTTATATTTACTTCATTACTACGATTATGTAATAAAAAACTAAAAATAAACCGAAAAATATTATTTTCTCTGATTTTTTTTCTATTAAAGAAAGCGACCTCTTCGGTAGTCGAAATAAATATACTTTTTGAAAGTAGCACATTCACTGTATTTTTTTCCTAATAGTACATGTATTCAGCTATACAACCTCGAAAGAATGTTATTTTTACATGAAAATTTGTTTTAGTTATGATTTTTTAAAATGAAAATCGATTTTTCCTCCATTTTCGGTTACATTCATTGTTGTAAAAAAAATTATTCACAATAAATGGGTAAATAAATTATTGGATCGTGGAAAGAAATGTTGTAAGCGTGATTCAGAATTTCTTCAGATTTTTTGACGTTTTTTTCTTGGAAAAAACATTAGCAGGACGTTTACGACCCAGTGTACAGACGGTGTCCCAAAATTAAAATGTACAGACGGAGGGTTAAGAAAATATAAATAAATTGTCTGCTGAACGCCATACGACTGCAAAGTTCCTCGGACGATCGTATTGAAGTTTGCATCGTTGGAATGCAGCGAAATTTCTTTTCGTATTTCCCGCTTTTTTTGTTACATTCAGGGTGAGAAAATGAATGAAAATTTTTTGAGAATTCATATTTAATTTTTATAACCAACAACTGAAAAGACATCATTGTAGCTGATGATAAAAATAAAGAAGTGAAGAAATCAAGAAGAATTTTCGTTGCATTCCAACGATGCAAATTTCAACACCATCTCGGGCGATAGGGTCTGCATGGATGATGCGCGGGTGCAACACGGTCCGAATCATTACGATCGACCTACGCATTCCCCGTTGGGCAGGTCGTTGCAGAGATCTTACCTATCTCTCTCTCTCTCTCTCTCTCTCTCTCTCTCTCTCTCTCTCTCTCTCTCTCTCTCCCTCTCCCTTTCTCCCTTATTCGTTTCATGTATAACAATTCCAACCTGGATTTGCGCACATTGGTCGACTATACTGACAGCCTCCATAGCTTCGAAACGCAAGAGTGAGAGAACCTCACAATATACTCTTTTTTATCTCTCGTTCGTCGCGCTCTCGTCGTGCGAACCAAGAGCGAAAAGACAGAGAGAGTAAGAAAGAGGTACATTCGGAGAGAGAGGGGGGGGGGGTAGAGAGAGAGAGAGAGAGAGAGAGAGAGAGAGAGAGAGAGAGAGAGAGAGAGAGAAAAGGGATAAAGATAAAAAGTCCGTTCGTGGCGTATAGGTAGGAACGGCAGCATCAGGAACGGAGTCAAGAGAGTAGCACCGGCGGTGGTCCTGGCTCTGCTGGTGGCCCGGCTCGCACTTACACACTCGATCGCACATTCGATCTCGGGTCGCCCTCGACTCTCCGCACCAGCGGCGAACCTCGCCAAGATTTCAGCCCAGACGACCTCGAATCTTCTCACCCCCCTCCCTTCGCCGACTGCACGTCGTCTCCAGCCCCCTCCCCCCCTCCACATATTTCCCTTCTTCCCCTTATGTGCTAAAGGCCTTTTGCAATAACTATAAATAACGAACGTTGAGAGTCCTCGATTTATATTCGATCGATCGAAATTGAATCGTGCCGGAATAGTCGCTCATGCACAAGTTTTTTCGCACACCGATTGGCCAAGCATTACACTTACTTTGTTGATTTTATTGTGGATTATTCTTTGGGTTTTTTGAGCTAATTTTTTTTAGATCATTATAATTGTCTATGGTCATTTAAAAAAATTCATTGTACGTCCGTGGTATTATTCATGTTAGACAAATGAAAAGAAAGAAATGTTGTGATTTAGATATTTTGTGAAAATATTGTACAATGTTGGATATAATATTGCAAAATATTGTGAAATATTTTGAATAATATTTTTAAAGATTGTAAAACATTGTAATAATAGTGTGAATAAAATAATATTGTAAGATATTGTAAAAATGTAGAAAAATAATTTTGGTGAAAGAGACAAATGTAAATGTCACTCTTTCCTCTCTCGTATTGTTGAGCAGAGTAAGGGGCTGATTATTATTATCCCCAAGTGCTCATTATTAATATCGATATGTTTTCCAAAAAAAATCTAATAATATAAGTGCGTTATCGTTCTCGTCCGAAGAGCAATAAGAGACAAGAATTTTGAATAATTTATTCTTCCATCCAAACTTGCACTCCTCTCAAGTGTTCGTTATCATCAGTTTATTTTTTTTTCACGTGACATTGCAACTTTTGGATTAAATTAGA
>OY723395.1:21823681-21836181 GCA_963210295.1 Ophion ellenae
AAAATTTTTCCAAAAATCATCCTTACACAATACCTCGAAATCCTTAAACTCTGGACTAAGGTAACCTATAGGTTGGATATGTTCCTAACGAGGTGACCTATCACTCCCTTAAGGCTTTGCATCGACCTTCCCAAAACTCCGTATATATTTTTCTTCCGAAATAATGTTTTTCATCGACCCAAACGAACCGAAGAAGTCATTTTTTATTGATCATAAAATTATCGTCTCTTGCATAATGGTAAAAGTTTTTGGCAAAAAGGCACAAACGATAATTGAATCTGATGGAAATAATCTTCGCTCCGAATGGCTTGTCATTTTTCGTTTAAAAAATCGTCTGTACAATGACCGTTGGGCCAAGTGTATCAATACACTAAATCTCGTAAAAGCATAGCTCCAAATTGTCCGCGATTGTCGTAACTTTTCCTCACTATCGTCCTGTTTGCAGCGATACGGAAGAAAGAAGAATAAAAATCGAGGCAAGGATCGCGAAAGCTTCGCTCGCGGGTGTCGAAACGCGGGCTCGTGTGGTCGAAGAAGAAAAAAAAATCGGGCCGATCATCGAAAACAGGATTTCACGAAAGTTCGCGCTCGCATGATCCGAGCAGAGAGCGACGGAGCATTAACCTAATCGTTTTGGGACCGTCAGCGAAATAAATTGGCTGATTTGCATGGGAATTGAGATTTTTCATTCCTTCCATTCTTTTTTCCTTTCTTCCTTTCTCTCTCGCTCTCTCCTCTTTTCGACGTTCGCCAGCCGCGACGGACAAACGGACGGACGCTTCTTTTTCCATGCCTGACACGGTGATGAGAGCTCGGCCACTCGATCATGGACGGAGGAATGGACGAACCGCAAAAATCGACTTTTTTTATCCTTTCGCGTCTTTCGCCTACATTGTATCGCCATTCAAAAAAGGATGATCGATCAAGTTCTGGAGAAAGAAGAACAAAAAAGCATCTTAATTTTTCGTTGCAATTATTTCGCGAGGCTGCACTGAGAAAAAAAAACCAATGGAATCAACACAATATATTGGTGGATCCAAATAAACGTGCTGCTGCGGAGTGCTACCGATATATGATGTTGTTACAATACTGTAAAATATTGGAAAATGTGATTGATTTAAATAACATATTAGTTTATTTGAAAAAGCTCTTCTCTTCTCTGAATATCTACATTATCCTTCAAATAAAATTATATTCTATTGGAATCATTTTATATACAATCCGTAGATGTATGGATGAAATAATTAAGCGGTTGCACCAACATTTTTTATTTCGTACAAAAATATAATCAATAGAATTAATTATTTCTTTACTGTATCGAAACGAATATGCCATGGGACGTAAGTTTTTCAATTTGTTAATCTTAAATAAAGAGTGAGCATTAGAATGATCATCCACGATAGTAGGGGAGAGAATATCAGATATCCAATGGAATATCCATGGAGAGAATATCAGATATTCAACTGATAAGAACAGATACACTTTGATCTTAGCCACATGCCACGAAGCGACACTCTTGAGAGTTTCTCCGGCGTTTAAGTAGATTTTCGGTTCGCGCTACGCTTACGAGAAACGAGCGCGCGTGCGGCTTCTAGCGGTTACTCCAAGAACTACGAGTTTCCTCACACCTATAATTTCGGTGGCGCTCGGCCATGATTTGGGTGAATTTTTTCAACCAAATGAGCAAGAAACATTTTATTTTCGCATAATTTTTCAACCAATTCAGACATTTGCTTAATATTGTTCAGTCAAAATAATATATTAATATTTTTCCGAATAATGTACTTAGAAATCAATATCGGATATGGTGAAAAAAATAAAATAACATATTTACTCAATAGAATTTTTATCTGAATCAAACGAGCGAAATTCAATTTTTCTTGTGTACTCGAATCAACAATATTCATGTTATGAATTAAAACGCATTTTTCGTTCGTTGCAAAAAATACATTCAAAACTATATAATTTGTTCGCGATAATTTTTTAGATAGTTTCAATAATATATTGTTCTTGGCTAACAATATATCTTTTGAATGATTTTTTAAATAATTTTTTCATGTTATTAAGGCCAATAGCGTTTTGTTTGGACTAATAAATCCGATTATTTACACCAACAATTTTACAATTGAATCAACGAAATTTCATTCAATAACACCAATGATATTGGATCAATGATTTTTTTCTCAGTGAGGCCATTTTTTTCTTCTTTTAGTATGAAAAAATACGCAAATCTGGGGAAATAAAAAAATTGAAATTAAAAAAAGGGTTTCCTGAGAGAGAGGTACTGGTCGGAAAATTTCAACGGACCATATACGGCCGTGTGAGATAACGCTCTTTGGACGATTGCAAGTTGCGGGAGCTCTCTTGCTTATATACACACGCGAGCTCCCAACATACCAAACTGTATATTATTTTTTACTACTAACTGTATACAGTTTGGTTTTTAGTGCAATTCATGCAAAGTAGATGGCGTTAGCTGGATCAAAATTTGTTCGAAGTTCACTTATCGCGAGATTGGCCCCCAGGAAGTGTAGCCCTTCAATGCATTCCATACATCATAAAAGAATGTTACGACGAAGTGTCACATGTCTGCTATACTCCCTTTATAGCTTAATAACCAGCCTCCTAATTACATTTTTCGATAACTAAATAATACGTGTTCTTTAGTTTGTTAAAATCTACCGTGAAGTCAACTGTTTTCAACTTTTTACGTTGTTCAGTTATAAAGCGTTAATTTCCTTCGTTTTGCTGTATGCATAATAGAATATTGATTTTTTTGACAATGATCAATTTTGTGTGGCAAATATTACGCATCACAAAAATAGGCTATATTTTTTTCGGAAAGGACGAAAAACCACTAAAAATCATATTTTTTCCCGCCGCAGGGTACCGCGCAAGTTCCTTACAAAGAAACACATGGCCACCTCATAATTGTCATCCTGTAAATATATATTCATGTATATATATATATATATATATATATATATATATATATATATATATATATATATATATATATATATATATATATATATATATATATATATATATATATATATATATACACATACATACAGGTACAAAATAGTGATAACGATCGGTAGTTCGAAAATTTATATCGGTCGTTAAAATTACTTATTAAATTAAGTGGCTTTTATTCAAACGTAAATATCACCTGTAGGTTAGGAAATGACTCTACTCATAATCGGGATATCTTTATTAACTCAGTCCTCTCGTCTATATAAATCTCGCGTTACACCTCCCAACACACACACACACACACACACACACACACACACACACACACACACACACACACACACACACACACACACACACACACACACACACACACACACACACACACACACACACACACACACACACACACACACACACACACACACACACACACACACACACACACACACACACACACACACACACACACACACACACACACACACACACACACACACACACACACACACACACACACCACACACACACAGAAATAAATACTTTGACCCCGTTATATCTATGTTATGTTGGCTATCAGCACATCAGGTTTTTTGAGGACGGTCCGTCAATAACTCCCATAAAAATACGCTTATATTTATTCAACGCTTATTTTCAAGACATTCGCTTTATATAATGTTGAGTTTGGGGACAATTAGTTCCTAGGAGGACCGTCCTCAAAGATTAATATTTAAAAAATCGCCTTTCCCACAAAGAGACAGATATATATATATATATATATATATATATATATATATATATATATATATATATATATATATATATATATATATATATACACACACAGCATACGAAGAACGCTGCAGGAATAAATTTGTTCCTAAATCTCCGAATGACGTTCGAGGGGGACGAAGAAAAAGATCGAGAAACACAAGAAATTACGGAACATGCAGAGGAGCGTTGTACGCGCACCATGGGAACTGACAAAATAACGAGAATAATTCATTATATTAGCATTTCTAATGGATTATTTATATCGTACGAAATTTCAACGACGAACCTGTGATATTCACGTGAAAAAAAAAAGTAAACGACTAACATCGATAAAGAACACGTCAAGTAATATATTCCAGTGTGCTCGATCAAATGTTTTTTCTATTTCTGACCTTTAGTCGTAAAAACGTAAAGGAAGAATTAAAAAAAGGAAGAAAATGCCACCACCGCGATCGCAGCGTGGGACATTGGGGAATTCTTGAATTCCATCGATAAATCAATGAGGCAGATGTCGTAATTCTCGTTGCCTACACGTCGTAAAGTTTCGAATAATCTGAGACACAGCGTGCCGCAAAACGCGGCCGCAAAGGATGAAAACAAATTTTTGACTTGTTAGCTATTTTTTTTTTCACCTCCCCGAGGAAGGTCCTTAATTACGCGGATTTCGGGTGAGACGAGGGAAAGACGGAGAGCTAGAGGTGGGGAGGAGACTGATAATTAATTGTAAGTACAAATGCAATTAAGAGGTGACGCGCCTTTCTTCGAGAGGTCGTTTCCCTCCTCACGAACGTTTTTCGGCAGATAAAAAAAAATACGCGTCTAATAGTTTTCAATGCTTTATCACATATATGAGTTTCAACAAAATCAAAGGCGGATATTTAAGGGGCCAGTCTGAATCTAATGGATTTTGATTTTTTTGGTTCAGACAAGCCGTTGCCGAGTTGTGATCGAGCTACCTAGCCCACCTATTTTTGAAGCGTTACGTTAAGGGGAGGGTAGGGGATTCGGCGTGGAAAAAAAAACACTTTTTTGCGAATTTTTTTCATCTATATGGATAGAGTAAATTTATTGAAACCTTTTGTACATTGTTAGGTGTCATTTCAAGAACATTCCGTGAAATTTGTACGCGAAGATATACACAAACAAGCCGGTGACGCGTTTTTTTCTCGAAACCACTTGTTCAAAGTCCGTGTTCACTGCCATTTGAAAATTACATGACCGATTTATTTCAAACTTGGTGCACACTTTCTGCATGTAAAATACCTCCCCCCAACGGTTAGTTTGAGATTTTTTTTTACATTGAGGGGGTTTTCCACCCCCAAAATGGCGGAATTTTTCGTGAAAAATAGCACTTTTCACTTTACATGACCACCAAAAATTTAGAAATGAAAAAAAAAATTATCAAAGACCGTTGGGGGGAGGATTTGATGATACTTTGACTAAATTTTAATGGTACTTGATTTCAGATAATTTCTAGCTGAGATACAGTGAACACCGCAAATCGTGTTTTTCCAAAGGCGTTCTTGGAAGAGCTTTGTCATCGGCTTGTTTGTGGATATTTTCGCGTACAAATTTCACGGAATGTTCTTGAAATGACACTTGACAATGTACAAAAGGTTTCAATAAATTTACTCTATCCATATAGATGAAAAAAAATCGCAAAAAAGTGTTTTTTTTTCACGCTGAAACCTCTAACCTTCCCTTAAACAATAGTTTTTGTACTTAAAAATGAATTAAAATGAATTAAAATGTCCATATCTTTTATAAAATCCTCAAAAAAATCGTGGCTCCAAAGTGGGGCTCCTTAAATATCTGATTTTTTAATTCAGATTCATAGTCAACCTCAAAACTCTGCAGTAATCCAAATTATCCAAATGCGAGAATGTCCTTGCACTCAGGTCCGCCATGCTGGCTTCGTTATGACGGATTTCGGGTTTTTGAGTTACAATTCGTAATCAGCAACCTCGAAAGACCTTCTGTCAGAGCAGACCTTTGCGGAGGGCTGCAAAGAAATTCTCTTTCTCTCGTCAATCACTTCGACCTTGCTCGAAGATCAAGGCAGATCGTGAAAGATGGCGCGTAATCGAGGTACCCGAATATCGAGAGCAAATTAGAGAGAGAAAGCGTGGGGGGTGGGGGAGGCAGAGGTGAAGAAGAAAACGAGAGTGAGTGAGAGGAAGACCCGCAATAATTTCGAGTGTTTACGATCCCGTGGTGTTTATAAGAAGGCGGATGGAGGATACGGGAGTGAGGACGTTTTACGAGAGTTTTATGAGCATCATTATACCCTCGCAGTGGCTCTTCGAGCGCGGAGTCCTCCGCGCGATTCCATCCTCGTGATCATCACGAAACTCGCGAGCTTCGGATCAACGGATTCCAACAAAAAAAAAAAACTAGACATTAAACGAGGAACCTCGGGCTTTTTCGCTCTCGCTCGTTTTTTGAGACGTCTCGTTGGTGAGAGAACGGGCAAAAATTAGTGAACGAGTGGAGCTTAAAGCGTTTACAACGCTTACATTTACGCAATACATTTACAACGATCAAAAAACCGATTCCTTTTTTTTTTCTTCCTTTAAGGATGTTGTGTCCAAAATTGAAAATGGTAAGAAAATTTTAAACACTTGATAGGTCATTATGTAAAACATTTGAAAGGTTGTGTAAAAATTTCACGACGATTAGGAAGCTGGCTACTGCGAAATTAGAATTCACTAATTACACGCAGCCTTATGGAAACTGAAGTAACTTTGCAATTATTATGAATTAAGTAACTTTGCAAATATTTATGAATGATCGTTTTTTTATTTCACATATATCAAAAACAAAGTTGGCTTTATGGTGCAAGAAACGACGTCGTCCGTGAACGAAAATGAGTATTTGAATTTCCCGCTACTTTCATTTACATCGAATACTCATTTTCGTTCACGGACGACGTCGTTTCTTGCACCATAAAGCCACCATTGTTTTTGATATATTTGAAATAAAAAAACGATCATTCATAATTATTTGCAACGTAACTTCATTCATAATAATAGCAAAGTTACTTCAGTTTCCATGAGGCTGGGTGTAATTTGGGAATTCTAATTTCTCAGTAGCCAGCTTCGCAATCGTCATGAAATTTTTACACAACCTTTTAAATATTTTCCATAATGACCTATCGAATTTTTAAAAATGTTATTACCATTTTCAATTGTTTTACTTGTTACTTAATAATAATGATTGTTACCTTTCAAATGTTTACATAATGACTTATGAAATTTAAAAAAATTTATTACTATTTTCAATTTTGGACACAACATCCTTAAACGATAGAACTATATGTGTAGAATATTTTCCTAAAGTTTCAAAGCGAAATTCGAAAAACTTCAAACGTTAGTTGAAGTTTTTCGTAAACATCAAACGCGCTTTTCTCAAAACTGCATTATCGAAATTGGCGTGCAGGATTACTCAAAAACTATTAAGCCGATTGAGTTGAAATTTGGTAGAAATATCGATAATATTGGTACCTTCTACTCGATGAGAATTGTTTTTGAAAAATTGGAAAAAAGTACTTTTTTAATTGACATTTTACGGAAATGTTGCGCGAAATGTTGATTTTTTTTTGTAAATGCGTGGTATTTTCTTAAATTTGCATTTTCATTTTCATTACCATCGTATAGAAACTATACATGTTCTAATTGAAAAAATGTTTGAACTTTTTTGCAAATCAAAGTCTACGGGAAGCTAGACTGCACGCCGATTCGCAACTCCCGCGGCGACTTTGCTGCAAAACTCTGCCACAGCTCCGTCATTTTGATGATGAATTAATTTGTATACTTTAATATGTTATTAAAGTATACCCAAAGTTTGATAATTGTAGAATAATTATTTCTTAGTTTAAAAAAATCCTCATTATTGCTTATTGTTTTCCTGTCTGAATTTATATCCAGCCTTAATCATTGTAGAAAACAAAATTGTTCAATAACCAAGATGGTATAACGACGAAACTGATGAAATTTCGCATTCACTTTTGCCAAATTCCTCAATTTAAGCATAGTTAAAAGTGTTTAAAAACGTGCCATTCGTTTTGAGCCTGCGACGAAAACTCGGTCATATTCGTAATCGGCGGAAAATTTCCTATGGGATAGGCCTGTCAAACAGCGAAAGGGTCGAAAAAAAATGTTTCGACCGTTTTGGCCACTTTTCGATAATTGTCGAAATCCGGAAACTTTAAACGGCCGTAGCGGCGGTTCTTTTTTCGTCACGGAAGCTTATTGGGAGGGTTTTGAAAAGGATTTAGGTAAACTTAGAGAATGCCGTGTGGTTCATCCCGATATCTCAATTAGTTTTCCTGCAAAGTCCAATTGAAAAATGGCCGGAAAAGAAGCCAAGGGAAATTTCGCCGATTATGGAAAAATCGGCGAAAATCAATGATCCGTATTTGAAATTCCGCCAAAAATTGAATAAAGATCGGAACTCGATGAACCGAGTGGCATTTTGAGGAGCAAACGATAACGAAAGAATAAGCACAGAATGGCGTTCCAAATCGTAACAAAAAATGAATATGCGGTGATTAAGGAGAGATATACACCTAGATGGTCGAAAAAATCGATTCAGAAGCTATGAACATTCCGTCGACCGTAGAAGACCTACACTATGGGCCTGGTATCGATGATTCCATGTAAGTTGACAAATTTCATGATTTGTTCATTCCCAAATTTTCAAACGCGTTTTTCTCAAAACCACGTTTTTCAAATCGGTACACAAAATTTCTCGAAAACCAATGAACCGATTACCTTGAGGTTTTTTGTGGTTGTTCTATACACCATTATCTAGTGCTTGTCATAGGATTTTTTTTCGTTACTTAGTTTTTGTTTTATAGGCAAAATAATAACTAATTTTTGGCCCAAAAATCACTATTTATGTTCAGACGTCCGCCATTTTGTCATAAATCGATATTTTCAAAATTGGCTATGACAAGTACTAGATTATAGTATATAATTTAATAATCTTTTTGGTTTTTTTTCAGATGATTTTTGGAGAAACGCCAGTGGGTACCGCATACGCAGATTTTTTACGACGCTCCAAGGATCATACAATATCCTTGTATATTTTTGATATTTTTTAACAAAGAAAATTAAACATATTTTTGAATGTATATACTTTTAGATAATTAAAACCCCAATTCGAAATTTCAAATAGTTTTCCTTGAAAAAAATCACAAAAATGACCTTTTTTCCGGCTCGTAGGTGTATATCTTCCCTCAAGTGAAAAAACGTCTTTTTGGCCGAGGTGAGAAAAAAAAATTTGAATTTCAAATATGTTTTTTTCTACATCTATATTGATGTATTTTTATTCCCTGAACATGAATTCACCATTCATTTTGCCCACGATCCAATATCTCGATAATAAATTGTCAAAAATGTGTCAAAAGAGGTTTTTGCATTTCGCCAGGGTAATTTTGAGCTTTGTATAAAAACTCCAGGATATTCGTAATCAGCGGAAACTTTACCATCGCATAGAGCCTCGGAATAGTATAAAATACGATGAAAAAAAATACTATAAGAATTGTTAAGTTAATATTAGCTTCCTATACGATTAACAGTCCTATCTAATGATAATAAACATTGTATAATAATGTACCATAACGATAACTTGTATTATTATAATATAAGAACATTAATAATAATAAATAATGGTACTGAAGCTTGCATCGTTGGAACGCAACGAAAATATATTTTTTTCATACTGCACGATTTTGTTATGGCTCATTTAGTCCACAAAAATCACTGAAACTTTAAAAAATATAATTACGAGACATCCATTACCTAAACCTGCAAAAACGAGTTTAGAAAGTAATCAAAAATAAAGAAATGAAAAAATTAAGAATTTTCGTTACATTCCAACGATGCAAACTTCAACACTGTATTCTAAAAAATGTGTAGCTACACGTCGGACTATTTTTAAAATCGCTAGCCTCGCTAATGTCTAAAATTCTTCGAAGGCCCCGAACAATCCCTGGGGACAATTTGGCCCCCTATGACGCAGCCCCATCCTTATCAGGAGTGCATTTTCGTTGAGCTTATTGTCAGGAACTCACAAACTCCATTTTCTCCTAATGTTTCATCGTTCTCCTTAGAGACGAAAAACGAAGCCGGAGCGGCAAATCGGAAGACAAAAAGGAGAGTGTCGTGGGGTCGGAGAAAAGATTTCTCAAGAGGAGTAATCGACACGATATATATAGAAAGCCTTTTTTGTAGGTACACAAACCGATGTTGAGGGACATCGTGTTGGTCAAGTAAAGTGAAGGAAAAAGAGGATAAAAAAGAAAGCCCTTCGGATATCGGGGCAGAGAGAGAAAAGGTTACGAAAGGGCTTTAAGCACCGGGACCACCGAAATGTAAAAGGGAATTATCCTTCTCACTTCTCTCTCTCTCTCTCTCTCTCTCTCTCTCTCTCTCTCTCTCTCTCTCCCTCCCTCCCCTTCTTTTCCCTTCCACATTTCATTTTTCTCGATCTTTTTTTCACGTCTTTCTCGAATTCTTCTCGTTTATCGAGTCTCTCGCTCTTTGCGTGTGCCGTGAGGTGGCGGCGCCTTTCATCCTGTCTCGCCTTGTGCGCCACCCCGGGCCACGAAACGAGACGGCGGAGAGTGGCGGGAAAATCGGCGCCGCGTTTAAACGCGAGCCCCAAGGAGTCACTTGCCCTCCCACCCATATACTTGCCGATCGTCTCGAGACCGCCACATCTCTTCTACCGATACTGAGGTAAACCTTTTTTTTTCCGAATTAATTTGTCTCTTCCGAGGCCCAGCTCGATCTCTTCCGTTTTCCGACAACCAAGGTAGGAATTGACGATGAAAAAAGGGCTCGCCAAGCTCTGAAACAAGGCTCACATTTTTTTAATTCAGGCTGAGCACCAGCCTCATTTCAGGCCTCGATGAACCTCTGAATGATAACGGGGTTTCAGGCTCTTGCACACAGGCTTGACCAAAGGCTGGTAGAAAAGCCTGTACTAAGCCTGAAACGACGAAACAACAAGGTTCAAAACGAGCCTTAATGAAGTCTTCATGAGCATTTATGACCAGGCTTATCCCAAACTCTTCCCGAGGCTACATGAGGCCTGTTTTTACTTTTCTATATTCTACATTGGGGTAAATTTAATAAATTTGTAAAGAATTCATTTTATTTATTATATATATTTATTATTCATTATATTATTTGTTATAAAATATATATAAAAAAATTTTTAAACACAATACTTTATTTTATTTTTTGTTTATGGGACACGTAATACACAGAGTGTACGCAAACTCCACAGAGTGAGTATATACGAAATGTGTGTGTGTGACGAGAAAAAAACTTTTTCGTGTACCTCATGAATATCGATAAGAGAATATGTTCAAATGTTCTGAGCTGCCTCCTTCGCTTTTGTTTTTCGTGCCTTCGCACCCGACAAATTTATTGCTAATTTTTTTTTTCATAAAAATACAGAAAAAATATGATTTAAAATTTATTTTATTTTATCACAACCTGAAACAAGCTTACAGCGAGCCTTGATTTTTTAGCCTTAAAATTCACTGGCTGAATAAAGCTTGAAATAACCCTGAGTTTAGGCTAAGCAGCCAGTCTTGGTTCCAGGCTGGTCCAAACGATGCAATGAAACCTGGCCCAGGTCTGTCTCAGTCAGGCTCGGTGAAACAAGGCTCGCACAAGTTTGTTTCCATCGTCAGCCTTTTGATTCCCTACCTGGGAACTCAATCAATTATTCGATAATCGACAATTATCGAATTGTCTGTCAAGTTCCCATTTTTCAATGAAATGGGGGCTGTGTTGAAGTTTCGAACTTTGAATGATCAGAACAATAAAAACTCCGAAAGAATACTAGCCCGAAGGATCGAAACTCCGAAAATCTAAACACCGTGAAAATAATTCGGCTATGGAAGTTTCGAAAGTTCCAAAATTTTCAATAAATCGACGAATTATTTCAATACTTTTTTGTTTTTTTTTTTATTAAGAAGGTCTTTCGGAGTTTTGATCTTTCGGACTTTTGACCCTTCTGATCATTCAAAGTTCGAAATTTTAACCCGGCCCCGGAAAATGTCCGTTCGATATTTTCTCAACATTTATAAGCCTCCGCATCTCTCCTCCGCATATATTCTTCGAAAAACGGTATTCTCCATCGATCGGAGATATACCTAGGGATCATCGGTCGCGTATACCGTTTTCTGCACATTTTATACCGCGAGCCCGAGCCGGCTCTCTCCTATCCGCCGTTAACGAGATTACAGTCTTTTCGTAGCGCGCGCGCAGCTGGAAAATCGAGGTATATGTCGTTCTTTTTTTTTTTTGGCTTGTGCAAGCAAAAGGGCACAACACTCCAGGCTGTCCTATTTTCCTTGACATGCCTTTAGGAATTTTCTCACTTATCGTCAGTGGTGGCTGGTACGTCTGGCTGATTTTAAAGATCTTATTCGGTTTTTTTTTATACCTGTGATTTTTGTCCAGCCCTTGAAGGGACCTTTGTACAAATATATGCTTCCATCCAGTGATTTCGAAGATAACACTTTCGTGGATTTTGTGGATTTTCTGGGTCTTTCTTAAGGCGGGACACTACTGTGATGGGCAGAAGAATATCGATTTTTTTAACCCCCGACTATAAGTGAAAGTTTCCCCGAAATTTTACTTTTTTTTTCGAACAACCGCCATTTTGTGACATTTTCTTCGGAAAACGGCTACGTACAACGAGAATTACATTTCTCTAGATTATAA
>OY723395.1:21838681-21871239 GCA_963210295.1 Ophion ellenae
GAATGAAAAAAAGAACTCAAATTTGGCAAGAGTATGTATCAATTGTCCGTAAAATCCCGCTCTCGAAATCCCAACACTCCCGTCGGAAAAAATTGTGACAATCAACTGACAAAAAAAATGTGACATTCAAATTGTGTTTTTTGGAGTCCGAGCTTATGCAGACCTGTTAAAGCCGTTTTTTTTGGGAATTAAATTTAGAGAAACGCTTGAATCTACAGGGTTAATATTCCACAGTTATATTTATGTATGTTTGAAGTAACATTTTATATGTTCTCAAAGCATTTCAATCGAAATTGTACATGATATCTGATGTTGCGCGTTTTTCCTCAAAACATTTTTCAAATCGGGCGTGTATTTTTCTCAGAAACTACTGAGCCGATTGACTTGCAATTTTGCTCACAGATAGAATACATACCGGGCTATCGTTCGGCCCTCCATATTTTTGATTGCTGTATAATTACTATTTTTCCGGACCACGAGAAGTGGAAATTTGAGAAGAAAAAAAATGATAATTGTCCTCAGCGCAGCGTGATGTGCCGATAGCCAACATTACATAGATACAACGGGTTCAAAACGTTCCTTTCCCGCATATATATATATATATATATATATATATATATATATATATATATATATATATATATATATATATATATATATATATATATATATATATATATATATTTCTCAGTTACGAGGGTTAAAGTGCGACGATCAGCGTTTCTCCCTCACCTCTCGACTGCAGTCTCGTATTACATGCACTAACCACTCTTCCGTACGTACTGTAGCGCGTAACGCGTTAATTTTCCCTCTCTGTCCCTGCCCCACCCTCTTTATGCGCTCCGTAAGTTATTTGTACCGAGCTCCGGATACCTCGTGAGGGCTCAACTCTCTCCATACCTCGCGTATATACGAACGCGACCAGCATCGATTAATTTTACTCATACACCTTGCTAATGTAAAAATCACCCTTCGCACACCGCCGTAACCTAACAACAATAGGAAAAAAAGGAGAAAAAAAAAACGAAAACAGAAAAACATTCCACTCGAGGTTTCTGTACTGCATCCTCGCAATAATTTCCTCGTGTATGTTTTGTCGTAATGTTGATGTGTACACGTGCATGGGCGGGTGGACGCGAATATGAGCTCGCGGCAAAAATGGCGTAAGCGTATGCCGCGAGGTGAACCCCAGCTCACGTCTTAATTTCATACTCGATAAAGCTAATAATTTCGCGATACCTCACGAGAGAAAAAGAGAAGGAGAAAAAGAGGGAGGAAGAGACGGTGCAACGGACGGCGAAAGAGTGAGGGGGGGGGGGGGGGGGGAATTCTTGCCCTTTATGGCGTATCGTGTACTTGGGACGCTCAATTAACGGTTAACCCTGACGAGTATACGTTGTAAAGCAACTTCGATTCCTTCGTGTATGTATGTATGTATAGTATATATGTATATATATATATATATATATAAGTGATTTCGAATAAAAACATTTTTTTCGTTAAATCAGCACGAATAAAAAATAAACCGTTTCCGGTCTGTCAAAGCCGAATTGGAAATCACAAAATCATTAGTAGCATTATCGGACATTAAAATGATAAAAATCGTCTAACAAAATGAGTCTAAAAAAATCGTCTAAAAAGAATCGTCTAAAAAAAAAAGTCTTAAAAATCATAAAATGGATCACTCTATTATAGAGAATTTTTTGAAAAAATAATCAAAAGGCAAACATGTTTAAAATAAAAATAGTTTTCACTTTAGAAGCAAAAAACCTTGACATTGATAATTGATGATTTTTTCATATTTTTTAAGGAAACTATGCGTCAAAATGAAAAAATTATATAGTGATATTTGTCGATAGGTCAATTAGTTCAAGAGTTATGAGCGTTTAAACGTTTCCAAAACTTCTGAAATCGACATTTTTTGGAAAATTTTAACTCCTAAAAAAGAGGAGATAAAGATCTAAAAATCACTGTGGATATTTCTTGCATAGGGTAGAATTTTACAACAAAAAAAATCAGGAAAACCAAAAATGGTCGGGGTCACGGGCAAGCTAAAATGGCGTGGAATGTCCCATATATATATATATATATATATATATATATATGAAACGGTTTATTTTTAATTTCTGCAGAATGTAACAAAAAAAAAATTATTTCGAATAAAAAAATCTTTTTCTTTCGTTAAATTCAGCACAAATTAAAAATAAACCGTTACAGGCCTGACGAAGGCGAATTGGGAATCACAAAATCATTAATAGCATTAATGGAGATTAAAATGATGAAAATTGTCTAAAAAAAATATGATTAATTCGAAAAAAATAGAAGGAAAAATGGGCCCACAATGAGACTGGTCTCAAAAATTATAGAACGGGGTACTTTAGTGTAGAGAATTTTTTGAAAAAAATAAAAGATGTCGATCATCCGTTAAAAAAATAGTTTTCACCTTAGAAGCAAAAAAACACATTGGGATTGATAATGGATAACTTTTTCATATTTTTCAATGAAAGCATGCATCAAAATAACAAAAAAATGTAAAGTGACATTTGTCGATATCTCAATGAGTTCAGGAGTTATCAGCGTTTAAATGTTTTCAAAACTTCAAAAATCGACTTTTCTTTGGAAAATTATAACTCCTAAAAGGGAAGAGATGAAATACTTAAAGTTGGTGTGGATATTTCATTCATCGGGTACAATTTTACAAAAGAGAAATCAATATACGAAAAATGGTCGGGGTCACGGGCTAGATGAGATGGCGTGGAATGTCCCATGTACACACACAGAGGGTGGCTCGAAAAGTGACGTCCGAAAAATCTATACGATTTGTATCGATGCCTACGATCTTTTTTAGTTTTCGACAAGAATACATTTTGTATTTTTTTTCTCCCAATTTTTTCTGTACATAATTTCCGCTTATATTTTTCAAAGTAATTAGAGGTCATTCAGTCTACTATAAGTTTTTTTTTATCGTATGAACTTTAGTGATTGATCCCATCAAACCTATTTTTGTAACTTTTCATCAAAATCTACGGCATCTACGTTAATGTTCAGTTGGTCATTGATTTATTGCCGAACAGTGCACTTCATACCGATAGCACAGGTAAAAAAAAACACGAGAAAAGCCCACACAGAAAAAAAAACATGTTTTCTCCAAAACTAAAAAAGTTCGTAGAACATACATGGGGGTAAATCGGATAAATATTGATACGAGGCATCTAGATTTCCTTTTTGAACGTCGCTTCGACAGTTTCTACCAAACCAATCCTCATTTCCAACAATTATTACCTTGACAACCAATACTGAAGCACGAGAAGACGCCGATTCTTTCTGGAATAATCTGGGCCCGTGTGAAGTTATACATCCATTTTATTTATCGCAGGAGGACACACATTTTTCTTCCGATAAATACCGATATTAAAATAAAAAAACATAAAATGCAGGTTGAACTGTTTTTTTTTGTAGCGTTAAGGGGTTACCCCCACTTGCGATTTTCAAAAAATCGATTTTTTTATTGCATTTTTTTGAAGTATAAGTATCTTAGAATATGTCCTGAAAATTTCGAGTCGATCCGAACAAAATTAACTGAGATATGAGCGTTGAAAGAGCGTTGAAAGAGAAACTTTAAACGCGTTTTTCTCAAAATGGCATTTCTGAAGTCGGTGACCAAGATTACTCGAACACTAATGAATCGATCTTCTTGAAATTTTGCAGGCTTATTTAATACATAAAAATGTAGTCTTTAATCGTTCGATTTTTTTTTTCGAAAAAAATGGCCGTTTTATAGCCAAAAAACGGCCGTTTTTTTCGTTAAAATCGAACCATTAACTTTGACTGTCCACCATTTTGTGAAAAATAAATATTTTTCAAAATCCTTCGATTAAAGACTAGTTTTTACTTATATTTGACTAAATCCATCCGCATTTTTTTTCAGATGACCCACTTCGCCGCAATGTTGGTCACCGCAAACCGTGTATACAAAAACATTATTTCATTGACGGCCATTTGCCACTAAACAATGTAATATTTTTCAATAAAAAAATTACTGAAAGTTCTTCACGATGTGTTCTTTAAGATGCTATATTGATCGATTAAGAAAGTTTTGTAGTTTTCTTTAAAAAAATTCATGAAAAAGGCCTTTTTTGCGCTACAAGTGGGGGTAACGCCTTAAGTTAAGGAAATGATTCGATCAATTATCGTGGCTCCGTGATAGCAATTTTCACGGTTGAAACGTTGCGATTTTGCTTTTTATTCTGGAAGATACTCGGTGGACACGGATGTTGGCTGATTCGACGCACATCGATGGGAAGCAAGAAGGGAACGTGTCTGAGGAATTACGTTCGGTAGTGCAGATTGCAAGAATTTAGACGAGAGGGAGGAAGAAGAAAGAGGGGGGGGAGAGAGAGAGAGAGAGAGAGAGAGAGAGAGAGAGAGAGAGAAAGCTTTGGCTGCTGCAGATCTCTTAGCACCCCGAGACCTATGCACTTCGACCCCCGATGTAACATCGAACCGTTCTCAAGATGGGTTCATTACACGATACGTGCAAAGACCACATACGTATCCAAGGAAAAAAATACAATATTTCCAAGACCAATCATTTTATTCAATTAGGATACTTGAAAAGTACCTTCGTTGTTTCTATATCTTTGCCATACGCGTGATTTCCGCTCCGAGTATTTCCAGCCCATTTAGAAAGCACCGCGGCACACCGATTAATCAAAGATAATTATCGGGTGTCATTATGGCATATGGGTATGTGGGGAAATACAAATAAACGCGGGATGTGATCAACGATTATTTAGCGTTTATCAGTGGGGCGAGGGTACAATCTTATTTGGACACGCAGCCGCGATTTTAACGAAGATGTGTTTGTGCTTCATTTACGTAATTTTACGTAGTCGTTTAAATCGATTGCAAATATGGATATATATATATATATATATATATATATATATATATATATATATATATATGCATACATACACTCAATTTTGTCTTTTACATTTACATTTTTACAAATATATTTTTTGGCTTCAATCAAATTAATTTTTTTCCATTCAATTGCATTAAGTCAAACCTTTAATTAGCAGGTTCGTTCAATTTAAAAAATATATATTTTGAAGTAACATCTCCGTAATTATGGATATTCAAAGACGTTCCTCTAGATCGAAAAAAATCTTTAACGTTCGGACGGCACGATCTTTAAAATATTTTTTCTGTAATTATTTACCTCTCTAGAATCTATTTTAAAGATGTTTATTAGATTTTGTATGATTAATAAATGAAGGCATCAAGATAACTTTTCCGAAATGTATCTGAATGTGATTTTGAAGACACGTTCACATAACGTTGAGTACGTGGGCGATTGCTCATTACGAGGACGGTCCTCGAAGTTCAATGGTTTCAAAATTGCCTGTCGCCATGTAGGCAAGGTACATCTATATGTGTACATGCACGATTTGATACGGGGAAATTTTTTTTCCCCCCCTCGATTATTATTAATTATGCCTGGAGTACACAGATGCCTCGGAGGCATTCGCTCGCCCATCCGAGAGACAGGATCGATTTGCGGAATAATGCAAGAAGTATCCCTGTGCCGCGCAAACTGCGTTTTAATAAACTTGCAACTCTGACGCGGTTTTTTACGACGGCGCGTATTTTTTTTATTCGCCTCCCGGGGAAAGAAGAAACAAAAAACGATATGACGAAGAGTTTATTGCGATTGCCTTTGATGAGGGGATTTTGAGAACGGATTTTTTAAAAAGGGGGCATCCATTAATTACGTGAGGTGGTTTTGGCGATTTTTCGACCCCCCCTCTCCCCCTGGTGAGATGTCGTGAGATTTTGCTCGACCCCCTCCCCCCTCCCCTAATCTCACGTGAGATTTTTCAAAATGCATACGTTCACGGAAAATACATTGTAGTAGAAGTAACTGCGGTTGTAGTACCATTTACTCCACCATGTAAAGTAGTAGGGAGACTCTCCCTACGTGATAAAAATTATGTGATTACTAAAATTACTAAAATTACTAGAATTACGTGAGATTTGCCGAAGCCCCCCTCTCCCCCACGTGAGATTGGGTGAGATTTCGCTCGACCCCCTCCCCCCCTTAAATGCCTCACGTAATTAATGGACGCCCCCAAATACACGAAGGTACGAAAATATACACGGAGCGAAAAGTCCATGGTGTTTACAACAAACGCCCATGGTAAAAAAGGGAATAGTAAAGTTCATTATAGTTTATTGGCACCGCAATCATAATATGGTTAACACGGGTATAAGCGAAAAGTATGGTAAATATTTACAAGTGGGGCTCCAGCCCTAATCGACTCCAAAATTTTTTTCACGTGTTCGGGACTATTCTGCAGTGTGAAAATATGTTTTTTTTTATGATGGTGTAGGGGTATTTTATTAATAAAAAAAAATATTTCCAAAAAATATTCGATTTTTGAAATACGTTTTCTGTATGCTTACTTTAACTTGACTTGTACCCGAACAAACCCAAACCCATGTAATTTAATCCACTTGATGTCGCCAAACCCGTTTCCTCCATACCTTTAACCCTTAATAGTCACACTGGGTCCACGGGACCCAAACAAATTATTTTGATGCCGGACAACTTTTTTTCCCCAATAAAACATACATTTTTTAATATGCGTGAGCGTTTCATTGTTTCCTTATAAATCGCACCTGCGTTGGCTGAAATAAATATACTTTTCAAAAAGTCCACAGAAACCGCTATGTTTATTTCAAAGAACGCTGTTTCCAGATTATAAAACCATTTTTTTCTGTTAATAATTATAAGAGTAACAGCAATATTTGTAAAAAAGTCGTTTTCACGTTTTTTTTTGCATATTTAAAATTTAACTTTTGATTGATAACCAATATCCTTGTATTAAACAAGGTTCAAATAATATCTCACTATTTTTCTTTTCATATCGCTCAATGCATTATTTCATTATTTGTAACAATTTAAAAACGCCTGGGTCCCATGGGTCCAGTATGCCTATAACGTGATTCTAGCTAAGTGTGACTACTGACGGTTAAAGAAATAAAAAAGCGTTTGGGGGTTGAAACAAGGGTTGAAATTGTCTTCCCCCGACTTAAATTTTATAAACAAAGTGCCCTGAAATACGTCGAC
The DNA here is from genome assembly GCA_963210295.1 of Ophion ellenae. NCBI lineage: Eukaryota > Metazoa > Arthropoda > Insecta > Hymenoptera > Ichneumonidae > Ophion > Ophion ellenae. The sequence goes on from OY723395.1 coordinate 21,845,817, forward strand.
TCGGCACAACATTTCTAAACCTCTTTTCTAGCTGGAGTAAATCTTTTTTTTGTAAATATCCCCGGAATGATGATTCACTATTATAAAAGGCTTGACTATATAGATATGGTTAATTCAGTGCTATATCAAAATCGGCGTACAAATACTAATGTTGTATGCTGTACGTTAAGTTTTGTTCAATCAAACTTCTACTATTCTTTTCAAGTTTGTACAATTTGCATGGTTAACATTAACACTTTCCGAGTACAAGTTGTTAGAAGACTTTATGAAAAGTGACTATACGAAGAAAATTATAGCACAGTTTACTTATAGCGAAGACGTGAATCATTTGTAGTTCGAGCAACCGCAGCTTAATAGTTTAAAGAACTACGCATGTCTCAGAAACTGTTACATAGTAGGTATGTTGCATTGCAAAAATAGGATATCAGTTCAACACTTCTTCTTGCAGCTCACCTTCTGTTCTTGAAATTTGGTGTACTTATTGATAGCATTAAAAACTAGTCCTCAATCGAAGGCTTTTCATTTTTTTTTAAATGTATATTTTTTTTTAACAATAAACGAGCCATTTTTTTTGTCGAAAATCGAAAGTTATCTGTCGGAAGCCGCCATTTTGTTAGTTTTTGAAAAAAGCTTCGATTAAGGACTAGATTTATTATTAAACTAATGATTTTTCTTTGGTTTTTTTTTATTTCAGATGATCCAGTAAAATTTTACGATGGTCACCGCAAAGCACTACATGCCGGAGGGGGTCCAACAAAGATGGCGATATTCTTATAAACAATCAATATTGTTCAATCATATATATTCAACAATAAAAGTTGAAATATAAGATGAAAAGTCTGTGTAACCGTTTTTGTAAAACAAACTTAATTACTATAAAAAAATTATTGAAAATGCTCGTTTTTTCACGCCTCTGACTGCATCTCACTCCTTAAGGGGAGATATACACCTAGATGGTCAAAAAAATCGATTTGGAAGCTATGCATTCCGTCGACCGTAGAAGACCTACACTATGGGCCTGGTATCGATGATTCCATGTAAGTTGACAAATTTCATGATTTGTTCATTCCCAAATTTTCATACGCGTTTTTCTCAAAACCACGTTTTTCAAATCGGTACCCAAAATTTCTCGAAAACCAATGAACCGATTGCTTTGAGGTTTTTTGTGGTCATTCTATACACCATTATCTAGCACTTGTCATAGGATTTTTTTTCCGTTACTCAGTTTTTGTTTTATAGGCAAAAGAATAACTAATTTTTGGCCCAAAAATCACTATTTATGTTCAAACGTCCGCCATTTTGTCATAAATCGATATTTTCAAAATCGGCTATGACAAGTACTAGATTATAGTATCAAATTTAATAATCTTTTTGGTTTTTTTTTCAGATGATTTTTGAAGAAACGCCAGTGGGTACCGTATACGCAGATTTTTTTACGACGCTCCAAGGATCATACAATATCCTTGTATATTTTTGATATTTTTAAATAAAGAAAATTAAACATATTTTTGAATGTATATACTTTTAGATAATTAAAACCCCAATCCGAAATTTCAAATAGTTTTCCTTGAAAAAATTCACAAAAATGACCTTTTTTCCGGCTCCCAGGTGTATATCTCCCCTTAATGTCCCCACAGCGAAATATAAAATGTAGTTAAAATATGGTTGAGAACACCATACATTTCTCTCAGTGTATCGGAAAAAAATGTGCGTAAAATTGAAGAAGTCATTGCAGCACGGAGCCTAAAATTGGAACAGCTTCGACGCACTTTCATACTCGTAGGCACAAACTTCCGTTTCGATCCAGTCATAATTACGAATTGCCATTAATCATTCTCTGATTACCCGCGGCCCGGCGAGACCTCGATAAACGCGTTGCTCGAGCCCTGGGAAACGCTTTCACGTATACTCGCAACCTCGAAGAAAGTTTTAATATAATTAACCGCGAGAGAGCGAGAGAGAGAGAGAGAGAGAACCTCAACCTTTTTTGTTCTTCGTAATACCAAAGTCATTTGCGCAACCAGACGAACGATGTTAATTACAAAGTTCTATGCATAGATAGAAATTTCATTAATTTTATCGTAAAAAATTCGCTATCTTGCGTCTTGATCGAAGGTAATTATAACCTCGTTATGTTGCACTGTTGTAATTGAAATATCGCGAGCTTTGACTTCTCCAGCTCCAGTAAAAAATCCTCACAGGAAATCCCCTTTCGACGAAAAAAAACCCCCAAGTAAATTGGGATACTCGGCTGGATGACAGCTCAGCCGTGGCAATAGCCAATCCGTCGAGGTTTCCAACAGTTTCCCTGTGCCCTTGTGCAAACGCGATACCCTTTGCCGAGGTCTCTTACGAACCCGAAAAAGCGAAAGACAAGTCTGCGGTTAATTGAAAAAAATTTCAAAGCCTCGAAAAAGCACAAAAAATACGCTTCGATCGAATTTGAAAAAAAAAAAATCCCTCGTTATATAAATCGTTCAATTCGGTCTCCCATATTTTTCGAAAACTTCGCGAACGAAGTCACGTTGATATAAATAATATAAGAAGCGTACCTTCATATCGCTCGTAGGCACATGAGAGTGGTGAAAAACGATAGAAGGGGTGAGTGAGGGGGGGTTGGAGAAACGATTACAGGGAAACGATTACCGGCACGATTACCGCTGTCGTACGTTTAAAGCGATGTCGTCGTTTGAATATTCGAGCAGCCAGTTCTTCGTCCCTCTTCTCCTTCTTCATCTTCATCTCCCCCCTCCCTCTTTTTCTTTTTACCTTCATCCGGAGCCCCCCTCGCGAGGGCATAATCGGACATTTTCTTTCTCCTTTCATCCCTTATATTCCCACGCACTTTATTTCTTTCTTCTGTGTATGCTGGATGTACACGTATATAGAAATGTATATCGGCAACATCGGTAGGAAACGGTTCCACATGCGTGCATTATTATTATACCGCATATACATTTTCGGATTCCCGTGTGTGTGTGTTTGCGTGTTTGTGTGCAGCTTCTACCTTGTTCTACCTCTTGTTTTGCCGTTCCAAGAATTCCCTTTAATTATAGCAGTTTGTATTCGATAAATCGAGCAAACTCAGCAACTTCGGATTCTCTCGTCTTTTTTTTGTTTACCAATCGTTCAGATCATTATCGGAGTATTATCGATGCGTTACTTGCCGAAAGGGAATTGTCAAAGAGTACGAAATGCTGAGACGATAGTTATATATATATATATATATATATATATATATATATATATGCGTGTGTGTGTGTGTGTGTGTGTGTGTATATATATATATATATATATATATATATATATATATATATATATAGGGTATTTGGCATCACAATTGGACCGAGACAATTTTTTGGAGGATTGGGAAGGTCATTTGCTACTTTTTTTACCTTTAGACCCTATGCCCTAAGTGTCACGGTAATTAAGATGATTTTTCAAAGATTTTTTTTTTTCAATTACCCGAAACTTTGCCTTTAAATCGTCATAACGTTTTTGTTCGTGGTTGTAATATTACAAAATAACGTTTGTCGTATTCTGCAATGTATGTTTATTATAAATAAATCATTATTTGATACAATTGGTTGCAAGAAAATTACTCATGAGCTTTCAAAGTCTTAAAAATGCGTTAATGTTTAAAAAATGTCAACTACTAAATTCATTATAAGAAAAAAACTAAAAGCTATTTTGAACTTAGCTTTATTTTGATAAGTTCTTTAGTTTATACCCGTTCTAAAGGTGTGCTACATGGCATAGAAATAATTTATTATGTGGTCAGAATAAAGTTAATTTAGGAGTCGAAATTTTTCATACATTTGCACTTTTTTAAGAGTGGAAGCTCAAGAGTCATTTTCTAGAAATCAATTGTATCAAATAATGATTTATATTTATATTTATATTATATTTATAATAAACATACATTGTAGAATACAACAAAACTTATTTCGTGCTATTACAAACACAAATAAAAAAGTTATGACTATTTAAGGCGAAATTTCGGGTACTTGAAAAAAACGAAAAAAAAAATCATATCTCAATTACCGTGACATTTAGAACATAGGGTCTCAAGGTGAAAAAATTAGCAATTGACCCCTTCAATCGCCCAAAAAAATGTATATATGTATATATATATATATATATATATATATATATAGGGTGTTTGGCAGCACAATTGGACCGAGACAATTTTTTGGAGGATTGGGAAGATCATTTGCTACTTTTTTTACCTTCAAACCCTATACCCTAAGTGTCACGCTAATTAAGATATGATTTCTCAAAGATTTTTTTTTCAATTACCCGAAACTTTGCCTTTAAATCGTCATAACGTTTTTGTTCGTGGTTGTAATATTACAAAATAACGTTTGTCGTATTCTGCAATGTATGTTTATTATAAATAAATCATTATTTGATACAATTGGTTGCAAGAAAATTACTCATGAGCTTTCAAAGTCTTAAAAATGCGTAAATGTTTAAAAAATGTCGACTTCTAAATTCATTATAAAAAAAAAAAACTAAAAGCTATTTTGAACTTAGCTTTATTTTGAAAAGTTCTTTAGTTTATACCCGTTCTAAAGGTGTGCTACATGGCATAGAAATAATTTATTATGTGGTCAAAATAAAGTTAATTTAGGAGTTGAAATTTTTCATACATTTGCACTTTTTTAAGAGTGGAAGCTCAAGAGTCATTTTCTAGAAACCAATTGTATCAAATAATGATTTATATTTATATTTATATTATATTTATAATAAACATACATTGTAGAATACAACAAAACTTATTTCGTGCTATTACAAACACAAATAAAAAAGTTATGACGATTTAAGGCGAAATTTCGGGTAATTGAAAAAAACGAAAAAAAATAATATCTCAATTACCGTGACATTTAGAACATAGGGTCTCAAGGTGAAAAAATTAGCAATTGACCCCTTCAATCGCCCAAAAAAATGTATATATGTATATATATATATATATATATATATATATATATATATCTTAACAAAAAAGTCTCGTGCGCAATCAACCGGATTTTATTACCGATCTCTCAGCTACATTGAGATATATATAGGGAACCCTGATACTTTTATTTTTCATAATTTTTGAAATTACAAAGTTTTTGCGTCCAGTGTGAAACAAAACGAGTTACAAGTAAACTAGTTTAAACTCTACTTTCGCAGATGTATAGCAACCAGTGGTCGTAAAAAAGTGACGATGAAAAACCGTAACAATAATTGGGTAATTCGAGTGTTCAATTGCTTAGGTAAATTACACAGATGGTTACGTGTTTGTGGTTATTTTTTCCGAAGGACTATTTGCATCCAGTTAGTACACGAAGAGTGAAAAAGAGCTCTTTTGCGATGAAATAAGGATAATGATAAAACAGACAAAAAAAAAGATTCATTTTGAATCTAATTTTTAAATATTATGAATATTATTATTTAAATGGATGAACTCTTTATAGTGACAAAGAAGCAGGGATGGAATGACCTGCTAAATAGAGAATTCAAGCCCGGACTGTGTAAGTACGTGAGAATGGTCAAGGAAAACGTGCGGACTAGACAAAACAAGACATAATAAGGGTATAAAATGATAATTTATAATGGAAATGCAGTGATAGGGAAAAATAAATGGATGTAAACGAAAGACAAGATCATACGCAGACTTAAGAGTAGAATAAGAGAAAACTATGTCACCGCTGTAAATTGATGTAGTATTTTTAAGCTCGAGAGGCAAGAATGGCGAAATAAGGTTTGCCTAATGTTTGCGCAATGACGTTTAAATTTTATACTCGTGGCTTTTATTAACATTGTAATAATAATTATCAATTAAAATCGATAGTAGTAATTTTTATAAAAAAATAATATCTAAATTGTAAATATAACGAAATATTTATTGTGATTTTCCATTAGAAAAATAACGATATTGAAAATATCATTCAACAAATTAACTGCAATCTTACACATGGTTATCGTCGAACATATTTGAAAAATCTTGCTGACGTTCGATTGGAATTAAACCTCTGTCAAGCAGGGCCTGTAAATCGTTTTTTTTTTGGTGCAATTGGCAATTTTTTATCTGACGTCTGTTTTAATTGGAACATTCGAACATCATCCATGTTTATGTTTTTTTTTTAAAGATTTTCGTCTCTCGTTCTCCTTGGTCAAAATCATATATAACGTGGATTGTATCGACGTAAGGTTGAATGGATATTTCCCGAATAATTGCAATTTTAATTGAAGTCCAATTCAAATATTTTGAGAGGTCCAAAAAATTGTAAACTTCCGATGGCGCTCAAAGGAATTGGAGTAAAAAAATAGGGGAAAGGCGTAAAAAAAATAAAAAAATAAATATATACCTCGTATGCATTTTTTGAAGTACATAGAAAAAAAACTCGTATGCATTTTTTGAAGTACATAGAAAAAAAATCATACACCGCGATTTGACTCAACTGGACCGCTCCAATCTCCTTAATTTCTATCGGGTGGGGTCGAATCTGGCGCCCTGTTCGAAATGTCAGCCCAGAGACGTCAGCCGATCGCTCATCGCTGAGAAAGATATCTTTCAGCATACAATTTGTTTTTCCTCGCCACCAGATACAACTTTCTTCCTTTAAGGGGTTAGGCCACAGTAACGTGTATAAAATCATGTGTGAATTTAACAATTTTTTTTCGTATGAAAAAGTGATTGACTCATAAAATTAATTACACATCTATTTAGTATGAATATCAAGCTGTTAGAAAAAATATATATATTTTTTTCGATGTACAAAATGGCTGACTCCTAATATTTACTTTTGTTATTTTTTTAAGCGCTCTGCGGTGTGACATTTAGCATTCACAATTTTTGACCTAGAACAAAAAACAAAAATTCTCGTCAATCTACATATGAATACCTAGAGAAGTACGCACGGAATTAAAAAATAGTGTTTTGTTCAAAAGTTGTAGGTATTTGAATGAATTTTCAGTGAAAAATTTCGTATAAAACTGCTCATAAAATGAAAAGTTTTCGATCAATCAAAAATTTCCTCCGTACTTCTCCGCGAAATGTAATTAGGAACATGTCTTTTAAGGGAGACTTTGTCCTTGAAATCGGCGGGAGATGTTAGCGGCTCAAAATGAGCAGCTAGAAGAAGAGGAGGGATGCCTCTATGGACCAGGCATTGCCGATTAGCGATAATTATAAACACATTTGTGTAAACACATTACAAAACTTTAAACGCGTTTTTCTCGAAAACACGCTTTTAAAAATGGCTGACATTCTCCTGACCGCTGTAATTAACATACCGATCTGAAATTTCGAGAGCATACTCAGAAAATATGTCTTCACGGAATGACGGATCGTTTTTTCGATAGATACATTTTTGCATTTATTATTTATTTTGTTATGCGAAAAAAACGCGAAAATTCGATTTTTTTTTAAATTGCCGCCATTTTCCGAAATTTGTACTAAACGAAAAACCCATCCGTCATTCCATGACCAAAGGGTCACAGATTGATAATATGCTTTGAATTTGTGTTTCAGATCAACAAAGAGGGGGCAGTGATGTCAGCCGTTTACCTCCCGCGATTTGAGGACCTGTTTTCGCGGAGCTGCAACGGCCGCCATTTTGGTGTTTTTTAAAAAAAAATTTTTTTTTAACGTTCTGTATATCATGAATAAAAGCAAGAAAAAACCGCACTCAAAAAGCTTGACTCGTTCCCTTAAAAAAAAATAAAATGTAAACACCTGAAATATGGCACTCCAAGGATAAAGTCTCCGTTAAATTTGAAGTAAATCGAGTGAAAATTGTTGAAGTTCTTCTTGCTATAAATCGTTTTAGCGAGAAAAATCGATTTTTTGAAAATTCTACTGTGGCCTTACCCCTTAATCGGGGGAAAAAGCATAAACGTATTGGCCGGCGACGGATTTTGTTTTGTTTTTTTCCTTTTCTACAAATTAGTCGGCGTATAGTTCGCTACACGAGATCGCAAAGGTGAACACGAGCTCACCCGTAACTCACTCGTGATATCGAGACACATACACACACGCACGCACACATATTCCACGGAAGTTTCCGCATGTACGCGGTTGCCTATGTACACGATATCACGAAGAATCGTGACCGATCGATTCGCCATGGCTCAGATGAGACACGTGCGATATTACAGCAGTGTTTAGACGTGTAATTCCAGTACAGCGTCGGAATTCACCGAAAAAAGGTGCATCGTCGCGGTGGATAAAAAGAGTCATTTATAAAGTGATAAAATGCCACAGGAGCATGAAAAACCGATCTCTTCGCTCGCCGGTAGAACAATTGAATCGCTTTGCACGTATTCATCAAAGATACTCAATATTTTGTGGTAAAGTGTGTGGAGAACATTTATATGTACAAAAAAATACTTTTAAAAACAAGCTTTTATTTAATGTATTAAAAAGTGGAAAATAATTTTGTTTTACCAAGTCACTTGAATGTTACTATAAATAAAAGCTTGTGGCTCTCGAATTTTCAAATGTTTAATCAAATTGATCAATTCAGTTTCATTAACCGTATTTAATTTACCACAATAGTAATTAGAGAAATGATTATCACACGTTTATACTCCGTTTCAGGATTTTAGTTGGTGAAATCTAAAGTTGTTTTACAGTAAATTAAATACAGTTGATATGTTAACGGATTTATGTAAATTAAAGATTATAAGTATGTCTAAATTTTGAGCACCCCAAGCTTTTATTTATAGTAACATATAGGTAACTTGGTAAACAAAAGTTATTTTCTACTTTTTAGTACATTAAATGAAAGCTTGTTTTTAAAAATATTTTTTTACATATAAATTATTTTCGACTTTTTAGTCTGTAATTGATTTTGCTAGTTAGTTGTTACTAGTAGTTTACTAATTTACGAGTTTGTACGTTAAGTTAACAGAATGCTTGTAAAAAATAACAAAGAGTGTAATTGGGATTGAACTTACGGCTAATTGCTGCATATACACTTTTTACATACAAAGACAGTCGGCTATGAATCCGTGTGTATGTGTCAGTGAGATTTTATATGGATGATTAGATATCGCTAATTTTACACGAAATGTTGAACATTTATGGATATATTTTAATTTTTCAATTTCAAGTTAGATCATGCATTGTCACCTCTTGGATGCATGTTAAGTTAAATAAAAGCTTGCAAAAAATTTAGTAGCATAATTCGTGTGCTCAACGAGTTGTGCAAAAAATGGGTCGTTTTTCAGTTTAAGGGGTGTGCATGAGCTTGGGATTCGGAAAATCCGATTTTTTTAATGCTTAGCATTGTAGCCCACGATCTTAACGTTAATTTGCAAGAAAGATTTTGTAAAAGGCCCAAAAATTAACCAAGTTATGAGCATTTTTGTGAAGGGTCTTTTTACCCTCATTTCTTCTGTGTTTTTCTCTAAACTGTTTTGTGGAAGGGTGTAAGTCGTATCTTCAAGACCATTCGTCCGATTCACTGTAAATTCGGACAGAGCATAGTTTACACCAATTTCTATCATATGAGAGGATGATTTTTTTATCTGTGTATCAATTTGTTAACAGTAAATTATCAAAGTTATCTTTTGCATCGAAAAACGAACTTTTCTTCTACAGCAGGCTATTTTCATGATATTCAAAATTTAAATGAAGTATCCGGTCATATAAAAGGATTAATTTTTTTTACTAGTGAAATTTATTCCGGACACTTTTAATAGAAATTAGCTTTTTTAAAAATATTTACACAGAAAATGTATAATTATTCTACGCCAAATGAAAGGAATGTTTTTATTTACATCTAGAATGTTTCTACTTAATATTTGCTTTGATAAGCCTCCATTGATAAGAATATAAAATATAAGTGATTATAACGTACAAATGATGAATGAATGCAAAATCAAAAAATTGACGTGTCCAAAATAAATTCCACTTGCGCATACTGAAAGTAATTTTAAAAATTTTTCTTTTCAGACGACCCTAGTTGCCACAACCACCCACACCGATTGGCAACGTAGCAGCGGCGGCACTTTGTTTGAACAAGATTACCTCCCGTGTTCGTGAATATTTTTTAATGAAAAAAAAACTCAACTTTCTCATGACTATGTATCAACTCTGTGCAAAATTCCGACCTCGTAATCCCAACACTCTCGTCGGAAAAAAATCCTAAAAATCGGCCAGTATTCTCGGCCCCATTCCGGACCCTTTCAGGTGAATAATGTTACTCTATACGAGGGATGAACGTGAGACGAAAACTCCTGCAATTCGGGATTTCGAAATTCTTTCCATCGCGGGCAAAAAAAAAGAATGTTGTAAAAATATGGCAAAGAATGAACGGGCGAGAGAGTGGGGGTCGGAGGGGTTGGGCGAACAAGTGCGGGAAGTCTTTCTCGATGCCGAGAGGATATAACGTATTTCGCGGTGTGGCGATCGCGACGTAGATTTATCTCGGCGACGACGTGCTGAGCGAGAACGCGATCCTCTCGGATTCTGCCGTATACGCGCTGTATCTCTCCCCCTCACTCCTCGAAACTGAGGAGAAAGAGCGAGAGAGAGAGAGAGAGGGGGAGGAAAAGAGGAGGAGTATACGGGTGCAGTTGCATCGACTGATAAGTTGCATCGAAGTAAGAAGAAAAGAGAGAGAGAGAGAGAGAGAGAGAGAGAGAGAGAGAACCGTGCTTGAATATATCGCTTTTCCTCGCCATTCTAATTCATTTTCCAATTTCCATCTTCCAGTGGTTTGGAGAAAGAAAAAGCAATCCTATCGGCTGGACGTAGCGCACACTGAGAGAACTGTATGGTGTTCTCAACCACATGTTAACTACATTTCATATTTCCCTACGGGGACAATAATACTTCATAACTATAGTTACTGCCAAAAGTATAGTACTGCTTATTGATATTTTAGCAGCTGCACTCTCTCACATTCTGACATATGTTAACCGCAACCACCAATCTTACAAACACACGTTGTTTATTCATCAATGCTATATAATATAGTAGATTTTCATAAAATGGATATTCCCTGATACTATAAAAAATGTACTTCGTCAAGATTCCAATAGTGAACTGAAATACATATATACATTGATTAAAAATGTTGCCTGTGATTTGCGACGATGTTTATAGTGACTTGTACTATATTGTAAGATACAACCTGCTATACGCGTATTTGGTGTGTTATTCAAGTGTTGGTACAAGGCATCAGTGGTCGTCTACTAAATGCATAGAATATTTCATAAATCCAAAATAAAATGAAACACGCAACTGAGAGATCTACCTTGATGATTTTTTCATTATAATTCGCCATTCCCTGGCCTACTGTAATGATTGATTGCGGAAAAAAAAAATTTCGCGTAATCGGGATCGAACCTGTCTACCTTCAGGCTATCCTACGCACGCTGCCGCTACGCTACCGAGTACATTTGGTATCTTCAGCGCAGATATGGCACAAGAGACAAAAGTAATTCCGACTTCCGATTAGCTGTTACTTGCGATTTAGGTGACTTTTTGAACAGATCTTATTTTTTATGATATAAGTCACTTTTTAAATGGATTTTTGGCGCGATGCAATAGTTTTGTACCATATAACAGTGATTAACACCATAGAATAGTATACGACCTGCTAAATGCACACTGTAAAAAATTTCTGTATGAAAATTAATATACAAGTGTAGGAAGTTTTTATGCGGATACCGCTTATGAAATTTCAGATACGATTTTGAAAATTCCAAACAGGTTATTTTAAAAATGAAAGTGTAGTTCCGTAATATAAATATACTTGTGCGTTTGAAAAATAATGCACGTGTAAAGAAATAATCACATCCAAGTATATTGAAATCAAGAACCATTTGCTGATATCAATATACAAGTGTATATTAAATTCACGAACCATTTGCTAATATTAATATACGGGTGTGTATTAAAATTATGATTGATGATACTTGTGTATATGATTTTTTCGCAGCTTTATCCCATAATTAATATTGAATACTTAAATAATAAAATGTAAATGCAGTGAAATCACTGCACGTATGTATTTTTTTTCTTTATACATGTATTCCTTCTCCTTTATTCCTTCCATCATTCACAATCCTTCCAGAGTTCCCTATTCCTTCCAGCGCCCCCCCCCCCCCCCAGGGTATTGACCGCATCCACTCTTTCCTAATGCACTACTGTATCGCATTTGCACGAAGGCCCAGGGAAACTGCGGAAAACCTGGGCCGATACAGGCGGCCATATTCGCTTGAGTTTCAGTTGTATTACCATCAATCAGAAACTCAGACAAACTGTTTCCCACTCAGAGGTTGACGCGCAAACCAGTGCACGGGCAAACGGTCACCGCTCCAAGTATTGGCCGCGCCCAATGCTGCTTAACTTCAGTGACCGGCGAGCCCGCACACCGACCGCGCGCCCATCTCTGTCCACTGCACGCATGTATTTGAAATTCATGTGACTTTGAGATATCGTCCGGGTCAACAATTATGAAAATCATAAAATGTTTCTTCAATATTAATATACGAACACATTAAATTCAACTTACCTGTGATTTGTTTTTGACAAACAATTGTTAATCTCAGTGGCTTTTGTCTTGGAAATTTCTGAATCGAATCACAGTATTCATGTACTGGATGGTATTATTCCGAGAAGTATATCATCGATATTCCTAAAGATTTGTCTTATATTTAACTCAGCGTCGATGAGAAATAATATCAGATAGGGGTACAATCGAGATACTTTCCATTTCCAATTCAGTTCCACATGTATTATATTTTTCAGGCAGCCGTAAATATTTCAAACTTGTTTTGTATTTTCAATACTCTGTTTTTTATAGTTGATTTGTTATACATCTGTAGTAATTTTCAATTGAAGACACGGGTTAATACAATATATTTCCCACAAATTTACAAACTTGTCTTTGAAATTCCATGTTGCATCTATTAAATTCTATATCCACGTTAAAATTTCATGTTCCTGTTTTAAATTTACGGTACAAGTGTTTTAGAGTTAATTTCATCTACTGAGTTCGTAAAATTCAATTCCTTTGTATCTTAAATGTATTGTAAATTTCATATCATTTTTTACAGTGCATAGTAATGTGTGTCCTACAAGAACAGAAGGTGAACTACAAGAAGAAGTGTTGAATATCCTATTTTTGCAATGCAACATACCTACTGCACTGAGAAAAAAAACCAATTGAATAAAAAAAAATATATTGGTTGATCCAAATAAATATGCTGCTGGGGAGTGCCACCGATATATGATATTGTTACAATACTATAAAATATTGGAAAATGTGATTGATTTAAATAACATATTATTTTATTTGAAAAAGCTCTTCCTCGTCTTCCAAGTCTTTTCCCCGTGGGGCTCAGGGCGCAGAGAGCAGGGGAGCGCGAAAGGGAGAGCGAAAAGAGGGAAAGAGAGAAGAGTTGGCTCGCGCGTTCCGCGGGATCTCATTTACAGTACAAATTAGTTGTAGGTCGGTCCGGGGCATCTTTTAATGGTCGGCCAGCACGCGAAGAGCGCTTAGGGTTTAATGAAGACCGCGCGTTATCCGTGACGAACCCCCCCTCGCATTCTCCCCTCCGATGTACACACCCAACCCCCTTGTGCCCGCGGCATATTTGCGCCTCCCCCTCACATACGCATTATAATCAAGAAGTGCGTATGCATGCGCGCTCGGAAAGACTGCTCGATTCTTTCACCACGAAATTCATCCACCTCGAACACGCTCTGAACGTACGCGTGACGCTGACCAGGAGAATGAGAGCGAGCGGGGGCGTTCAATCGCGTTTTTTTAAAGCGTCTGCATAAGCTCAAATTTCGAAAATACGATTTTTTCAATCGTATTTCAAAGAATTCCAATAATTTACTGACATTTGACGATTTTTCAAACGTTTCAAATTTCGGCGGCGACTTTTTTTTTGTGTAAAATTAATATTTGCTTTTAACGCGTCGTATTCCTACCGAGTCATGCTGTAACGTTTTAAATTAATTTATCTATAATTGATTTAGTTATTTATTCATTTATCTATTTATTTATTTATTTATTTATGATTTATTATTTGTTCATTGATATTATTATTTTTTAAATTCATAATTTTTCATTTATTTAATTATCAAGTTTGATAGTCTGGCGTCTTAACTTCAATTGGGAACGAAGATCTTGAAAAAAATTCCGAAACGTTACCGAATTGTGACGATTTTTCAAACTCTTCAAATTCCAGCAGCGACGTTTTTTTTTTTATCTAAAATTAATATTTGCTTCTATCACGTCTAATTCCTAGCGCGCCATTCTGTAATTTTTAAATTAATTTATCTATTATTAATCAGTGATTTATTCCTTTATCTATTTATCTATTCATTTATTTATGATTTATCATTCGTTTGTTATTTATTTATTATTTGTTCATTAATATTATTATTATTTCTTAAATTTATCATTTTTCATTTACTCAATTATTTATTGATAAATATACGCGTATACGTGCCGCGGCGCGTACGTATGCGACTGGCACCTAAAGACTCCTGTGAATGCGAGTTAAACGAAGATTTATGCCGCGCCGCGTAAATATAAACAACAATATGCAATCTCGGCTCATTGTCCGGCAGGCGAGGATCAGCGCGGGCACGTTGCTGCTTCTACTACTACTGCCGCACGAGACTCCTGCGTATGGTCCCGTCGTAAGAGCTCGCGAGAACGCCGAACCCGCGACTAATATGCCCCGCGCGCGGCCACGCAAGGCATTAAAACGTCCGAGATCGCGGTTCGCTTCTTACCTTCGCTCGACCGCCACCAGTATACGCGAGAATTTCTTTTCTTTTTCTTAACCTCTCCCCCCTCCGCTCACTCTTTCTCTCTCGCTCACCGTATTCTTTGTTTTTGTTCTGTTTTTTTTTTTCATTCATTTCTCTTTGCCCTTATTCGTTATTCTTGCCGCGAGTGCGTGCATTCTCCATACGGGTATCGTCGAGCCGCCTAAACGATCGGCGCGCGTGTGAACGCGTTTACGGAAAGGTGCGTCTCTGGTATAAAGACGATTTATCGTGCCATGTCCCATAATGTATATATATATATATATACACGTGTAAGTGTGTGTGTATACGCGTGTAAGTGTACACACACAGACACACACACACACACACACACACACACACACACACACACACACACACACACACACACACACACACACACACACACACACACACACACACACACACACACACACACACACACACACACACACACACACACACACACACACACACACACACACACACACACACACACACACACACACACACACACACACACACACATATATATATATGCGCGTGTAAGTGTGTGTGTGTGTGTGTGTGTGTGTGTGTGTCTGTGTGTGTGTGTGTACTTACACGCACACACACACATAGATATACAGGGTGTCTCAGAACTGAATGCGTTTCCTGAAATGGGGGGTTGGGAGTGAAATTCTGAGTCGACTGATATAAGCACACTGGGAAAAAAAAACGAATTGAATCAAAAAAATATATTGGTTGATCCAAATAAATGTGCTGCTGCGGAGTGCCACCGATATATGAGATTGTTATAATACTATCAAATATTGGAAAATGTGATTCATTTAAATAACATATTATTTTATTTGAAAAAGCTTCTCTGTTCTCTGAATATCTACATTATCCTTTTAATAAAATTATGGTCTATTGAAATCATTCTATATACAATCCGTAGATGTATGGATGAAATAATTAAGCGGTTGCTACAACATTTTCTATTTCGTACAAAAATATGATCAATAGAATTAATTATTTCTTTACTACATCGAAACGAATATGCCATGGGACGTAAGTTTTTCAAGTTGTTTTAAATCTTAAATAAAAAAGTGAGCATTAGATTGATCATCCACGATAATAGTGGAGAGAATATCAGATATCCAATGGAATATCCATGGAGAGAATATCCGATATTCAACTGATAAGAACAGATACTACACTTTGATCTTAGCCACAGGCCAAGAAGCGATTCTCTTTAGAGTTTTTCCGGCGTTTAAGTAGATTTTCGGTTCGCGCTACGCTTACGAGAAACGAGCGGGCGTGCGCCTTCTAGCGGTTACTCCGAGAACTACGGGTTTCCTCATACCTATAATTTCGGTGGCGCTCGGCCATGGTTTGGTTGAATTTTTTCAACCAAATGCGCAAGAAACAAATTTTGTTTTCGGATAATTTTTTAACCAATTCAGACATTTGTTTAATATCTTTCGATCAAAATAAAATATAAATATTTCAACGAATAATGTACTTGGAAATCAATATCGGATATGGTGAAAAAAAAAACATATTTAATCAATAGAAATTTTATCTGAATCAAACGAGCGAAATTCAATTTTTCTTGTGTACTCGAATCAACAATATTCATGTTATGAATTGAAACGCTTTTTTTGTTGGTTGCAGAAAATGCATTCAAAACTATATAATTTGTTCGCGAAATTTTTTTAGTTGGTTTCGATAATATATTGTTCTCGGCTAACAATATATCTTTTGAATGAAAACAACTTTTAACTTTATCATGTTATTAAAGTCACTAGCGTTTGGTTTGGACTAATAAATCCGACTATTTACACCAACAATTTCACAACTGAATAAACGAAATTTCATTCTATAACACCAATGATATTGGATCAATGATTTTTTTTCTTCGTGCATGTGTGGGTCCCAGATCAACCCCTGAATTATTATTAATTTTTAAAGGCGGGCGCACCTGATTGGCCTGCCTTTAAAAATTAAGAATAATTCAGAGATTGATCTGAGACCCACAGATGCTTATATCAATCGACTAAGAATTTCACCCCCAACCCCCCATTTCAGGGAACGCATTCAGCTCTACGACACCCTGTATATGTACATATATACATACGTACATGTATATACACATATGCATACACACACACACAGATACATATATACAGGGTGGAACATTTAACATGACCACGCCAAATATTTCCGTTGCCTTTAGAGTGACGAAAAAATCTCAGGAGGTAATTTGGTCGATTTCGAAGGACTGATGCAGTGGTGGAAAATTCATTTCTGTCAAGCTCATAGTTTTTGCGTTCTCAAGGTCATCAATGGTTTGTCAAATGGGAAAATGTTTTTTTTTTATATTATAACGTTGTAGTTGATGTTCAGACGAATCCAACGACTTATGATATCACGACCTCGAAATGATTTTTCATCAAAATATTTTGGGTTTATTTAGGTTTGTTTTCGTCACTCAAAAGGGAACGGAGATATTTAGGGTAGTCACGTTAAATGGTCCACCATGTATATAGTATATGCAAAGAGCGTTTCAAAATGACCTGACATTTAAATTTATTGATAAAACGTATTATTTATTTGAAGAGCACGAATATTTTGATTTTAATATAAGATACAAACATGGAGGTTATGTGGGGAACACAATATCCGATAAATGGCCGCCTCGTCCCTATTTGCAAACGTTCACTCTTTTGACCAAATTTCCAATAACATTTTGGCACAATTGCGGACTAATTTCACGAATGATGCGTCCAATTGTTTCCTTGAGCTCTGGAATGGTCTGTGGATCATTGGAATACACTTTTCCTTAGAGAAAACCCCAAAGAAAGTAGTCCAATGGCGTCAAATCGCACGATCTTGGTCGGCAATTTGCATCGCCGCGGGGCGAGATAACATAACCATAAAACTTCGTCTGCAATAAGTGCATTGTTTCGCCCGCAATGTGGCAGGTTGCGCCATCGTGTCGTAAGAATATGTCTTCCAAGTTCATGCTGTACAATTCATTCCACAAAAAGTTGGTTATCATATCACGATAACGAACACCATTGACGGTAACCGCATTTCCAGCAGAATTCTCGAAAAAGTACGGCCCAATCACTCCTCCAACCCAACATTCGCACCAAGCAGTGACTCGTGGTGACTAGATGGGCAGTTGTTGGATCACTTGTGGATTTTCGGTTCCCAAAGTTCCACAGTTCTGTTTATTTACGTAGCCACTAAGGTGAAAATGCGCCTCATCGCTGAAGATGACTTTCTTCGAAAAGTCACCATCGGTTTGTTGATGCTCCAATATCCAATTGGCGAATGTACGGCACTGCGCATGCTCTGCTGGCTGCGGTTCATGTGCCGATTGGATCTTGTAAGCATGCATATGCAGATCTTTCGGCAAAATTCGCTGCGAAGAGCATCTTGAAATGTTCAATTGCTGAGCACGATGGCGAATCGAGGTGGAAGGACTTTCGTCAACATTCGCCCTCCCTGCGGCTATGTTTTCGTTCGACCGACCGTTACGAGGATCGCCACTGCTTTTCGCGGTCAGAACTCAATCACTAATCTCAAATTTTGTGATTAAACTCATCACAGTGTTGCGAGATGGTGCTTTATGATGACCAAAATACGTGTGGACGTTTTGAACTGTCTCTGCAAAATTTTCACAATTTTCGTTAGTGTATATTC
The DNA here is from genome assembly GCA_963210295.1 of Ophion ellenae. NCBI lineage: Eukaryota > Metazoa > Arthropoda > Insecta > Hymenoptera > Ichneumonidae > Ophion > Ophion ellenae. The sequence goes on from OY723395.1 coordinate 21,864,286, forward strand.
ACAATTTCTGTGCATTGCTTAAGGCAGTAGTCTGCTTTACAGGCTTCAAAAAATCGATTTGAAGAAGATGAAGGGTTGTTGTATGGCCCGGGGATAGCTGATTAACATCTAATTAGTGTAAGTATCCAAAAACTTATATTTTTTTGGACCGAAAACTTTAAAGCCCGTTTTCTCGAGTTTTCATTTTCACAAGTTTTAGAAAACGGTGCCGGCGATAGCAAAAACAATATATGTCCGATCGAAGAAAAATCAAAGTGATCTAGCTTCAGTATTAAATTATCTTCTATTTGAACTAAAAAAGTTGGACAAAAGTACTATTTAAATTACTTGTTTTGCAACTTAAAGTGAATTTTTTTTTCTTCAGAAAAGTGAATTTTTTCTCAAACTTCGATAAAATTTGGAATTTCATCATTTCTTCGGTATTTTTTTAGTTCATATAGAAAAGGAACTTATAAAAACTTTAAAAAAAATTGGTTCGACTGTTTCAGACGCATCGCACGACCTCCATCACCGGCACCGATTTACAAGTGCAGACTCCAGGCGCCCCAGAAAAATCGTTATAACTTTGAAAAATTTCAATATTTTTTAATAATAAAAATTGTTTTTTAAAGCTTGAATATAATACACTATCGTCTCAAAATTTCGTTTACCGCAATCATTTCCTTCCCTTTAAAAAAAAATTGCTGAAAAAACGCTTTTTTTCGGCTTCTAAAGCAGACTACTGCCTTAATCGTGTAATTCTCCATGACTATCAGTACCTCCTGATGCCAGTTACCTAAGTTTAGTATTCCATGTGATTCACAAAAAAAATGGCGGGCAATTTAAAATGTCAGGTCATTTTGAGACATTCTTCATATATACAGTGTGGATCAATAACTATTAGCACCTTGGATATCTTCGAAACTATAAGGTTCACAGAAATATTTGCTGAAATGAAATTGCACAGTACGAACGGGGTCATCCGATAGCGATAATCGTTTTTTTTCCGGTGGAGGTACTTCGGACATTTGAAGGTCAACTCCATTTTTTCAAATGGATCGGTATGTTTTTTTTCTGTATCATGAAAGAGAAGCTTAAAACGAGTTCAACGACCTATAACATAAGGTCATTGAAGGTCATAGAAATTACAGAAAGGCGATAATACTTACAGTTTCGGTAGTAAATAAAATTACTACATTTATACTAAGTGTTCAAAATGACGACCATCAGTGTCAATGCAACATTGGATTCTTTTTTCGATGGATTGACTTGCAAGTTTTACAGCGTCGGAACTTATTGATGCACAGGCTGTAATAATTCTTTGTTGCATGTCGTCAAGTGTAGTTGGCACTTCTTTGTACACTTTATTTTTCAATGTTCCCCATAGAAAGAAGTCTGAAGGTGTTAGATCTGGGGAACGAGCTGGCCACGATATTGGACCGCCGCGTCCAATCCAACGATTTCGAAATGTTTCGTCTAGTTGCCTTCACGAAAAAATGTTCCAGACAAAAGTTGTACGGTATGTAGGGGACCATCAAATGCGACCAATTTTTTTTATTTCGTTGGCGGCGCCGACGCACAGCGAAGGTCACCTCTACTTTTTTAAATGAAATGGTACATTTTTTTTCAACCATCTTCTGGAGCACCTCAAGCCGCATAAAAAATATTGGCGGTCAAAGTCGTTCAAGGTCATTCAAGGTCAGTATCGGTGATACAAATCTTAATATCTCGGATCACTACCGAATATTTGGTAGTGATCCGAGATATGTAGATTTGTATTTCATTTTAATACGCTTACATGACGATCCGCGTGAATTTTCTTATCCAATTACATTTTTCACTATGGTCCTGAAGGAAAACAATTTTTCGTTCCGTCCTAATATACATCTAAAAAAGTAAATAAATTCTAAATTGGAAAAATGAATTAATTCTAAATAGAGAGTATCGACAAATTGATGTTTCTACAAAAAATCATATTTATTGACTTTTATACACGTTTTGTGACCATTATATTCATTTGAGATGCGAACAATTATGGACTCGAATCGCCAAAATTAGGAAAAATGTGGAAATTTCCCTCTAATATTGACCTATAGAGTCCGCGTTGCGCGGGAATTGTTTAAATCGTATTACTTTTTTTGCTATAGTCCTGAAAAGAACAATCCATTTCCTGCTCCATCGTCATATATATATATACCCACAAACATATATATCTCATTAAAAATATGTCACGTTCATCATGTGTACATATATATATATATATATATATATATATATATATATATATATATATATATATATATATATATATATATATATATATATATATATATATATATATATATATATATATATATAAGGGTAATTCGTTTCAGGGCAACTTTTTTTTTGACCCATCGAACCCATCGTTGTCAAAAAATATTTAGAGGTCGCGAATCAAAATTGAAGGTTTCCCATTTGATTAACATTGAAAAAAATATTTTTCTCATTATTAGTGTTACCATTCCGCGAATTTTGATATCGCGATATTTTCCAAGTGGGTTCTCATAGGAAATATGATAACTTACAATAAAGTTCATTGAGCCATGTCCGTAAATTCAACCGTTTCAGCGGTATCATTATTTCAAGTGAATATTGTATGAAAATATCTATTCAACTGGCTGTAACGCCTAAGCTATTAGATATATCGAAAAAAATTCAAATGAAAACTACGTAGAGAAATGATTTGCTACAAAAAAGTCTTATAAGCCGAGCCCGTAAATTCAACTCTTTCTCATCTATAGGTGAATGAAGTAAAATAGATTTTTTTTGTTTAAAAAAAATCTATTTATTTTACTATATTTCTATTATCTATATTTACTATATTTCTATTTACTATATTTCTATTACTATATTATCTATTTATAAATCGATTTTTTTTAAACAAAAAAATCTATTTATTTTACTTCATCCACCTATAGCTGAGAAAGAGTTGAATTTACGGGCTCAGCTTATAAGACTTTTTTGTAGAAAATTACTTTCTCTACAAAGTTCTCATCTGAATTTTTTCGATATATCTAATAGCTTAGGCGTTACAGCCGGTTGAATAGATATTTTCGCACAATATTCACTTGAAATAATGATACCGCTGAAACGGTCGAAGTTACGGCCATGGTTCAATGAACTTTATTGTGGAGTATCATATTTCCTATGAGAACGCATTTGGAAAATGTCGCGATATCAAAATTCGCGGAATGGTAACACTAATAATGAGAAAAACATTTTTTTCAATGTTAATCAAATGGGAAACCTTCAATTTTGATTCGCGACCGCTAAATATTTTTTGACAACAACCCCCCAAAGACACCCGAAAAACACCTTCACGAAAGTTCGTTTTTGGGTACCAACTAAAGGTTTTCGGGCACGATGGGTCAAAAAAAAAGTTGCCCTGAAACGGATCACCTTAATATATATATATATATATATATATATATATATATATATATATATATATATATATATATATATATATATATATATATATATATATATGTTTTATGTGAATATGTGAATATGTTTTTTTTGTTTTACTCACGCTCACGTCCTCCATGCTGCAACTTCCAGCGTTTCCGTCGCGCGCGGCTTCAAAAATTTCCTCGGCTCCCTTGTCGCTCCGTACCGGCGTCAATGAACGTTTCGCCTTAAAAAAAAATTGGTTTCCTCCTTTTTTTAAATCCTTGTTTCTGCGCCTGAGGTGCCACAAATCCGCGTAAAAAACGAGCGACGCACACGCGAACAATCCGGCGAATATCTCACTCCCTAATACGACTCTCTCCACCAATATTGTTATTATTCAAAAAAATGATTATTACAGCTATTATTATTATTGCTCCTTCATTTCCGCCGACCCCAAGATTCTCGTTTCTTCCGGCCCCGACTCACTTGGCGAGGCTCTCGACGTATCTCTCGAGGTGAGAATCACCGACGATGCCCAGATAGTAGGCTCCATCACTGCCGGAAGTGGCGAGGATCGTTTGCGCGCGAGCAAACGGCGTCGAGGACGAGGAGGTCGAAGAGAGTCGCGCGAGGGTCTCTTTGAGCACGAACGACATCGTCTGCTCCAGCGTCGAGGTCGCCCCGGCTTGGTAGTGACGCAGTGCCCGAGCAAGTGCTCTTGAGGCGAGCGAGGACCGGCGATGGCAAGAAATCAACGCGATAACTTTGCTAATTTATCGGCATTTGATTAACGTCGCGGGATCGTCGCGAGACGGCAAAATCATCGATGACGTTTCTTTTCGTCTTCGGCGATAATCCTTTTCTTCCTTCCGCCACGGGGGGCTGTAAGGCGACGCTCGGCCTCCGGCCACTCGAGTCTCGCTTATAAATATTGATAGGAAATTTTCGACTCGATCGGCAGCTTCTTGCACACGTTTCCGCAAAAGACGAAAACAAGAAGAAAAAAACACACAAATAACAAAACAATATGGACGAATCTGCAGCGGAGGAAGCCTCGCGATCGCTACCGATCGCTACCGATCTCTCGGAGCGATTCCTCGAACATGGTCCGTCGAAGAGATCGGGGAGAGAAAACAAAAAATTACCCCGAAGATTCGTCACACGAGGATCAATGACGAGACGCTGTAAGGGGCGAAGAGAAAACGGAATATTTTGTACCGAGTTTGAAACCCGCTGCGATCTCGCCGGTTTGCCGGTGATACGTCACCGCCGGAAGTCCTCTTTACCCTGTGCACGCACTCACGTCAAAATTCACGTACAGGGCGACTTTTTTGTTGTTGTTGTTGTTGTTTTTACTTAAATTGGAATTTTGTTTTTCGTTGCGACAAAACGAGGTGGGCAACACGTTCGGCGAACCACACACACGCACAGGTCACGATCGCAACTTGCAACGTCTGGGAACGAGGTATCGCACGAGGGCGCGTGAGCGGATAGGTGCGCTCGTTCGCACGGCCGCTGCCTGACTGGCCCGGTGTTCCGTGTTTTCTTGCCTCCTTCCCTGGGACTCCCGCGCGGTTGGCCGTCCTGCATGGGCGCGCGCAACTCACGGCTGCCAGCACAACACGCACCGCGTAACCGACACCACGTGAGCTGCATCTTCGATTCCGCCCTTAACGCGGTTTTTTTTACGGCTTTTTCAATAATTTTTTACCGGCAAAGCATCGAAATAATCAATCTCATTGTTTTTGCATAATCTTTATTAACATTTAAATAAGGTTTACAATTTTTTTGAAGTCAAAATATATAATGGAGCAAAGGTTATAGTGGCCGACAGGAAGACATCAAGTAAAAGAGGTGCTTGACGGTGATCAAGATTGCGGCTGTTCTGCTTATCTGAAATCAAAAAACCAAACGGCATTTTAATCTTCATATTTGAGACTAGCGATTGAACTAGAGTGAATTCTAAATTACAAACATTGACTTTTTTATACACTTTTGAAAATTACATTCTATTTTTTACTCATTTTTTCTTAAGTTTTTCGCTCGTACAAAAAAAAACTATCGAAGCAATCATGATAATACTCGTTCAATGGGTGGCTCGTAACATATTAAAGATGCTGTATAAATTTGAACAAGATCGGTGCAGTAGTTTCTGAAATATCGTGGTCACCGTTTCGAAAAATGGTGTTTCGAAAAAAACGCGTTTGAAAGTTCGCGCATGTGATTTATACTAAAAATTTCATCTCACCGTCAATCTGCTGTGCCTGGACCATACAATTCCTCTTCTTCTTGGAAGTCACGCAGAGCTGCTCCGTCTTCCCTTTTCGCGATTCGGGCCTGTTTTACAACATCACTCGTGCGCCTTTCTGAACGGTCGATCCGAGAGCTATCACGCTGTTGAACATATCCTTTAGCTTGTGGGCCGATTTTCACTCCCATGGTTTCCAAGGTCTTCAGGATAGATTTGAATCCTTCGTTGAAGATTATGACAGCGAGAAACGTGGCGATTTCAACCACTTTTGGCCCAGAATGGAGGTGCTTCGGAGCAAAAGTCCAGATTAACGAATTGAGCCACTCGTTATTATTTTGAGTTTCCGCTCCCAGGCATCTGCTTAACAATTCGTCTTTGGATAAATCGTCATAAATTGGCTTTATAACTTTTTGAACTGCTTCAGAAAGAGGCGGTTTATTGTGTTTGAATTGCTCAGCCTCTCCGAGAAGCTCATACCTGCTCTGTTCCAGGGCCGTAACTTGTGAACCACTTCGAATATCGAAAAATCCTTTGGCACACATTTTCTACACATGTTGCAGATGTGATTTATGAAAAAAAATCGATTTTTTCGACCCGAGAAACTAGAGGACTGCCTTAAACGCGAAGATTGAAATGGGACGATGGAAGGACCAGGTTCGAAGAAAAATCGGTAATTGTATTTCGCAATTGGATTGGTGGAATACTGGAAAAGGGGCGTTGCAACAATTGCGGGGAGAAGAGTTGGAAAACCGTGTCTTAGAAACAAAGATAATTAATGTTACGATTAGCATTGAGATTGGTAGTTTTTTTAATTGTATACTATTTTGTACTGTAGTACATAAGCCGGAAATGGAAGACGCTAGAGAAGTATCGTAAATTTACATCGTGTACACGTGGTTTGACGTTTCGCTAAAAGTATATCTATAACTTTGTATTTTTATTTCAGTTAATTGTTCAAATTTCGAATTTTATTCGATTTTCAATTTTTATCCACAATATTGTAGAATTATTTTTAATTTATGTACTTATTAAACTGAATTTATGTTTAATTTATTCAGTTTCATCAAATCATGTATTAAATACATGGTTTTGAGTTTTGGTAAGAACATGTCAATAACTTTCCATTTTAACATAACTAAATTTTTTAATTTCACTTGTGTTCGATTTTTATTTCAATGATCCTAAAATTATTGTCAAATATTATTCTAAATGCCTGCATTCAAATCCTTGGTTTTAAGTTTCCCTGAAAACATGTCAATATAGCTTAAAATTTTTATGCACTCTTTACG
>OY723395.1:21871439-21964787 GCA_963210295.1 Ophion ellenae
GATTTACGTGTGTACGAAGCCGCGTGTGTAATTTCCTTACGCATTTACCTAGGCCTCGCCACCGCGAGGGCTGTACTTGAACTTATCCGTTGCTCGCTCGTACCTACACCCAAGTATATACGCGAGCAAAGATGCACCTACGGGCTATACGAGAAGGCACAAGCGCATCCACATAGCCGCATGCGCGTACACGCGTAGATACGTAACGAGTATATGAAATTTTTGCCGCGGTCAAGCACCTGAAAACCGCAGGTACCGCATATCGCACGAGGTCATAGGAAACACGTATCGCGATGTGAGGGTGGCTCTAAATCCTCATCGAGCTATATCCACCATAATTGTATGAATTTTAGTTGCACTTCGTGCACGCTGTGCATCGCGAAATTCACGAGCGTCATCAATTACAAATCATCCCTTCTCCACCGGTCCAATTTTGTTAATTCTTGCGCTGCAAGTTACGAATGCCACTCATGAAGATTCGGTGATGGAAAAAATGCAACGATATTTAAACACCACGTTTTTTTTTGGAGACACTCCTGGGTACGGCAACGACAGGCCACTATGAGGACAGTCTTCGAAGAGGATTGTCTTCGAATAATCTTTCTCCATATATACAGGGTGAGGCACATAAAGTGTTACAGAGCAATAGCACTCAAACTATTGATCATATCCAAAAATGTTTCAGACAAAAGTTTCAGTGTTCGAGAAGGTCGTCATACTGGACCACCCTATTTTTTTTTTCGGTGGAGGCGCTGAAGCTGCGTCGAGGTCAACTCCACTTTTTAAAATGAAACCATGTACTTTTTTTCGGTGACATTACTAGGTGCGCAATTAACTTCCGGGTTTCACACATGGATGGCGCTAGCGACACATGTAGTCGGCATACAGGTCTGAAATGGGTGTCTTTGTAGCTTGGACGTCTGTTAAGAATACCCAGTCATAATATAAACAAATATCGCAACACAACGACCTTTTTTCTAACCTCGAAAATGTCAAAGTTTGTGCCAAATAAACAGCATTTGCGGGAAGCATTGCTTTTCTGCTTCAACCTAAAAAAACAGCAGCTGGAGCACGTCGGTTGCTTGAGGAGGCCTACGGCGAACATATACCATCAAAAACAACGTGTGAAGATTGGTTCAAGCGGTTCAGAAGTGGCGATTTTGAGACTGGGGACAAGGAGCCCTCGGGAAGACTGCAAACATTTGCGGACGCCGATCTGCAAGCGTTATTGAATGAAGATGACACTGAAACAGAAGATCAACTTGCCGAGGCATTAAATGTGACTCGGCAATGTATTTCGAAACGTTTGCACGCCATGGGAAAAATTCATAAGGAAGGAAAGTGGGTGCCGCATGAGTTGACTGAGAGACAAATGGAAAATCGAAGAGCCACTTCCGAAATTTTGCTTTTGCGGCAGAACAGAAAGAGTTTCCTGCATCGAATTGTTACTGGCGATGAAAAATGGATATATTTCGAGAATCCCAAACGCAGAAAATCGTGGCTTTCACTTGGCGAAGCGTCAACATCGACGGCACGGCCAAATCGCTTCGGAAAAAAGACAATGCTCTGCGTTTGGTGGGACCAGAAAGGAATCGTGTACCATGAGCTGCTGAAACCGGGCGAAACTGTCAATGGGCATCGCTACCGACAACAACTAATCAATTTGAACCACGCATTGCTCGAAAAAACGGCCAGAATGGGACACGAGACACGAACGTGTGATATTGCACCACGAAAACGCTCCGTGCCATCGCAGTTCCATCGTCCCAGGACACCATAAAACACCGAAATGGGATCTGCTACCGCACCCGCCGTATTCGCCAGACCTGGCCCCTTCAGACTATCGCTTGTTCCGGTCGATGGCGCATGGCTTGGGTGGGCTACACTTGGCCAATTACGATGCAGTACAAAATTGGTTGGACGAATGGTTTCAGTCCAAAGACGCGTCTTTTTATCGTCGCGGTGTTTATGTATTGCCGGAGAGATAGCACAAATGTGTAAATAGCGAGGGACAATACTTCGAATGAACGATTTTTTGTATTTGCCTTGAAACTTTCGATTTTATATTGGTCAAAAAAATCCGGAAACTTAGTTGCGCACCTAGTATTACCGATTGTAAGCCGAATTCAGCGACCTACAACACAAGGTCATGCTGGTCACGCAAAGTATGGAAATAGTCGAAAAATCGAAAAACATCGGAATAATCACTTTCAAAGGATCCACTAACCTTGGTTTTGGTCTACCTACAGAAGATGCTCGAAGTGATGACACTCGACTTGTAAGCACTTGTTAATTCGCTGATAAAAAGACCGTCTACCTTCAGCAAACATTTGTGGTGTAATTTCGGTACATGCTCGGCGTATTCTTTCTTTCATGTCGTCAGACGTGGTAGGTGCTACCGCCATTACGCGCTCTTTGACAAAACCCCATAAAATGTAATCTGGTGATGTCAGATCTGGTGAACGAGGTGGCCAAGCTACAGGGCCGCCTCGTCCTATCCACTTTTCACCAAAAATGTCATTCATCACTTGTCTTGAACACAGAGCATAATGGGCTCCACTTTTTATAAATGGAATGGTACATTTTCGTTTTCAACCATCTTGTGGAGCACTTCAAGCCGCTTAAAAACATTAGGCGGTCATAGTCGTTCAAGGTCATTCAAGGTCACCTATTAAAATGAAATGCAAATGTAAATATCTCGGATCACTACTAAATATTTAGTAGTGATCCGAGATACTTATATTTGTATAATCGATACTGACCTTGAATGACCTTGAACGACTTTGACCCCCTGATATTTTTTATGCAGCGAGAGGTGCTCCACAAAATGGTTGAAAAAAATGTACCTTGACATTTAAAAAAGTGAAGTTGACCTTGACGTAGCTTCAGCGCCTCCGCCGATGAAAAAAAGGGTGGTCCAGTATGACAATCAATGTCTCAATCAGTCAATAATTTTCATTGGATGTTTTAATCAAATTATGGTATTTAGAATGTATTTGTTTTTTGTTGGGTTTCAATCAGTCATTGACTTTTAAGGCGTTACCCCCACTTGTAGCGCAAAAAAGGCCTTTTTCATGAATTTTTTTTAAAGAAAACTACAAAACTTTTTTAATCGATCAATATACCATTCTAAAGAACACATCTTGAAGAACGTTCAGTAATTTTTTCATTGAAAAATATTACATCGTTTAGTGGCAAATGGCCGTCAATGAAATAATGTTTTTATATACACGGTTTGCGGTGACCAACATTGCGGCGAAGTGGATCATCTGAAGAAAAAAAATGCGGATGGATTTAGTCAAATATAAGTATAAACTAGTCCTTAATCGAAGGATTTTAAAAAATATTCATTTTTCACAAAATGGCGGACAGTCAAAGTTAATGGTTCGATTTTAACGAAAAAAAAACGGCCGTTTTTTGGCTATAAAACGGCCATTTCTTTTCGAAAAAAAAAATCGAACGATTAAAGACTACATTTTTATGTATTAAATAAGCCTGCAAAATTTCAAGAAGATCGGTTCATTAGTGTTCGAGTAATCTTGGTCACCGACTTCAGAAATGCCATTTTGAGAAACACGCGTTTAAAGTTTCTCTTTCAACGCTCTTTCAACGCGTATTCTTCTCTTTCAACGCTCATATCTCGGTCAATTTTGTTCGGATCGACTTGAAATTTTCAGGACATATTCTCAGATACTTATACTTCAAAAAAATGCAATAAAAAAAGCGATTTTTTCAAAATCGCAAGTGGGGGTAACCCCTTAAGAAAGTACTAGGCAAATGCTCGTATCTAGAATGTATTTAGGTTTGATTGAGTTTCAATCAGTCAGTCATTTTCTCGACGGATATAGTCAAATGCTAGTATGTACACTGAGAAAAGGAAATCGTTGAATGTGCAACATGCATTTTGTTGTCTTTAAATTTTGTTGTTTTAACAGTTGCTCAGACATGCTAAATAAGCAGATAGTTTAAATGTATCTTTGCTTACTGCCCAACTATACTGTTTTTTTACGCGAATAAAAAATCAAGTTAAACGTATTTAAAGATACAATTTTGTTAAACCAACTGAATTTTGGATGGATGAACGATTTTTTTTTTCACTGTAGAATATTTTTGGGTTTGTTTGCGTTTAACGAAGTCAATAATTTCTCCGAAAGTTCTAGTCAAATGCTAGTATCTAAAATGTGTTTGAGTTTATTTAGATATCAATTAGTTAATGAATTTGTCGAAAGTTCTGAGCAAATGCTAGTATCAAAAATGTATTTAGATTTGTTTGAGTTTCAATCGATCAATAATTTTCCAGAGAGTTCTCGTCAAATACTAGTATCTAAAATGTGTGTTTGGTTTGTTTGGGATTCAATCAGATCTCTTCGAATGCACATTTGAACAAATAGTAGGTAGAGAGGGTGGGGCACATCACTTCAAAGCTTGATATTTCGCAAACGGGACAAAAATGAAAAATGATCTATAGAGCTGGAATTTAATTTTGCAAGACCTGTCCAATGACACCCCACTCCATGGGGTGTGCTGAACAAAAAATAAAAGTATAGCAACACGCGTGTACGTTTCTCGGGTGCGTTCATTCAACTTTACACCCGACGCGCGCTTAATAATGAAGCGAGAGAAGGCGCGTATTATTCCGCGGCGAGATATATCCGGCAGCGCGAGCTCCGCGGGTGGCGAGCTTCGAGCGTTGATAGCCACTCCGGCGTTCTTTTGCGCGCGAGAATGCATATCTCTTGGTTACGAGAGATGCGCACCAACCTGTCGCTCTTGCGCATCGCAAAATTCCATCAAGCTTCTAACGACGTTCGAAGCTACGCGTTCAATGACTCACCCGTCGTTTCTTTTGCACTTTTTTCCCCTCGTCCTTGTTACGACTTGTCTCATCCTTTGGAGGCTTCTCAATTACCTAATTACTCGCTCGTAACCGTCGACGGCTTCCCCGAGCACTGTCGGACGCATCGAGTGATCTCTAGATCTGTACACCATCGTCGAAAAGTTGGAAACATTTTTCACGATTTTTCCACCGGACGTGATTTTCAAAAACGAAGGTTCTATTATTTTTCCGAACGCCAAACTGCTGATTTTATTTTTGATTGAGTTTTCGATCGAATTAAGATAGCGTGCTTTCTTACTCGCGGGCTTGTGTGCGTAGAACGAAGGCCATACGCAATTTACTTGTAATAGTCGCGGCTACGCACTGTCCGTGTAGGCAATTTTGCCGTGGGCACTTGAAAGCTTCTTCGGAACAGGAAGCCGGTCATTCGCGGATGAAGAAACTCTATAAAGGCGCGCGTGAACCTTCCGCCCAACTGGTTCTCTCTCCCTCTATCTTCTTCTCTTTGTGCTTCTCGTGTCTCCCTTGCCCACTTCGCAGTCACATTGAACTTTTTTTTTCACAAAGGAAGCACTAGACGCTTCTTTTTTGACATTTTTGACATTTTTTAAAAATAAATTCGTCATCTGAGAATTTTCGTAGGACGATTAAAAAAATAGTTCCCAAAGTGGCTATGATTTTTTTCATCAAGCGAAACCATGTTAGCTTTTATTGGTTTTTTCAAGCTTTTTGCTTTATTTTTCGATCTTTTTGCTTTATTATGATTTTTCAAATAGTGCTTTCCAATGTTTGTATGCTCGTGTGAGTTTTTTCAATCCCATCCCTTTACCTCCCCCCTTCGTGCTACTTCACTATGGCCTATTATTTCCTCAGAGATCTTCGATTCACTGCGGCCACTAGTTCCTCAGAGATCCTCGAGAGTTTCGCCCACATGCTTTCCACTGCACTTCAGTGTTACATTCGCTCATGAGGGCACAGGGAAATCATGGAAAACTATTTTCACTTTAGTATAGTTATTTCAGATGTTTCGTCGACACGACAATATTGACAAACCCAAATGGAAAAGGAAGAAATGCGCCTCTGGCGAAGATTTTCTTTTTGGAGTACATTCCGCGCAGACCCGGGTGGAGGGAAGATCCGGGCGAGTAGATGAATTATGCTAAACGCCTGTGTTTAAATACATGTACGCCTAGAGGATACATATCCAAGTTGGAAGAGGTCCAAACGGTCATCTTGGGCCATCCGTCTTCTCGATTTATATTAAATCGCCTGCGCTCGCGAATGACCCTACATGAGAGGGGGAAAAAGAGCAAGAACTCCGAACGATGAGGAAAGGCAGGGGGGGGGGGGGGGTTTGCAAACGGAGCACGGCAGTGTGCGGCGAAGTCTTTTGCCGAGACGCCGGCTCTCTGTACCGGATGTATATGCACGTCGTCGAACGAGAAGACTCTGCCATTTGATATGAACATATACACGTATATATATATATATTTACTTTTTCCTTTATTATATTTATGTGATGATGATATGGAGAATGTTAAGAAAACATCCGGTAAACGATATCCATCGGCGAATGCCATTTTTACCGGGAATTACATCGAGAATGGAGCGACGAGCTCTGAAAAAAACAATCATGACATATCGAAATGAGCATAAGTCAGGATTTTTACGGTCAGCTCGAATTCCCCATCATCCTAAAGTCACTAGAAAATTCGATTAACGATTTTTTTCTCGTTTGATCGGATGTCTGCTAATCGTAATCAGCAAAGCCTTGACAATTGGATAAAAATTCCCGAGGACTCGCATAACATCACGAGGACCGTTTGACGAGACGCAGGGAAAATCTCGATGAAATACACGGGAGATAAATGTGACGGCATCCAAGCCGTGTGCTGATAGGGCCGGGTCGGCCGAGCGGCCGGTCGTGACGAGAGCAAATATTAAAATAAACACTAATCGACGCCGGCATGATTGAACATTGAACAAATGCGGAAGGGAGGAGAGAGAATATGCGTGCGCGGGCAACCCAATGAGGTACTCTCCATTCGCGATAAAAGAAAAAATAAAAGAACGTAGCCGACGGTTGGGAAGAAGGGCGATAAAAAGAAGAAGAGTGATAAAAAGGGTTGGGGAAAAATGGGGGGGGGAGGGAGAGAGAGAGAGAGAGAGAGAGAGAGAGAGAGAGAGAGAGAGAGAGAGAGAGAGAGAGAGAGAGAGAGAGAGAGAGAGAGAGAGATAGCTTTGCGAATGACTCTCCCTCTCTCTCTCTCTCTTGCTCTCCATACGAGATACGTATGTACTTAAGGCTGAAGAGAAAGAAGGCAAAACGTTAAGGCGTTCGGTCATATGGAACTCTCGGGTTTGCTTCTGCCGCCACACGACTACGAGACCGTTGAGTCTCGACTCGGTGATTTATACAGAATCATATCTCCATCTGAATGTCTTCATTTTTAACGCACGCCACGACCTCCCCCCTCCCTCGCCGTCCACTCAAGCTCGCTTTACCGCGGCTTCGTTTCGAAACGCGCGATCTCTTTCTCTCTCGCTGGATTTTTTTTTGCCAAATGACACGAGCGAGTTGCAGGGGCCACAGTATTTCTCCCTTTCAGCCCTTTCTTCGGCGCTGGCTTTTGTCATTTTTTTTAAATGCCTCCCTCTCGTTCTCACACTCTCGCGGTCTCTCTTCGTTGACCGTGGGCCTTCGAGACGCGCGCTCGACTTGTTTCGCCTGGGAGGAAAAAGGACTGTGTGGGGTAGCGAGAGAGGGAGGGAGAGAAAGAGAGAGGGATGGGGACGGCAAATATCTTTGGACTGTAGCCGGCTTAATTTCTTCGTCGATGCGCCCCCGAGCTGTCTCGGCTCTTTTTCAAAGGTTTCACGCTCGTTGAGTGCGAAAATTGAGGTGAAGAAAAATTGGCCGAGCTGTGCGAAAGAGCAGGAATTATAGACGAACCCGTGGAGACAGAAAGTACCTGGGAAAGTCTGAAGGCGTGTAAGAAATCGTTTCGCGTAGTGAAAAGTTAATTACTTTGTAAGTTTTTTCCACCGGTCTTTTGTCCAAAAGGTCTCGTACAGTTCATTCACTTTTGATCCATATTTTACGTATGAATGTCCGATCTTCACGCGACTATTGGATTTTTGGATAACGGTATGGAGATCGATACGAGGACGGAATTTTTCGGGTGCTTAGGGCTGGAAGGAGCGAAAGGGAAGGGGGCAAAATATGGGAAAAAGCAGTCACGATGTGCCCCAGGGTGAGCCCGGCACTCGACACTCGTCGGCGAATCTTTTCTTCTCTCGTCTCATCCGCGACGGAGAGACGATGAAGATTTTGCACGCTGTGTTTGGCTCTTCTCCTCCCACTCATGCCGAAAATGCGTTTCAACTGAAAAACGGTACAGCTCTCTCTCTCTCTCTCTCTCTCTCTCTCTCCCTCTCTCTCTCCCTCTCTCTCTCCTTTCGGTTCATCCTCTGAAGGAGATTCGTCGCGTTGCGGTTTCTCGGCCCTCTCGCAAATTTATTTGCCGCCTCGATGACGCTCGTCCCCACGCCCTTCTCGTCCCTCAACCTCTTTCTCCCATTAACCACGCTTACCTCCGTGCCGGCATAAACGAAAGGATAAAGTACAGGAGGATGAATTCTTACACCGTAATTATTATCTTCGTCATTATGACGGCCTGGAATTAAAGACGAAACCAAAAGGAAACCAAAAGGAAAACAAAAGGAAACCAAAAGGAAAACAAAAGGAAACCAAAAATCGGCGTCCGTGTACTCAAATAAATATTCGCCGAGTATGCGAAGGTATCCATTGATGGTGTTCCCCATTGAAATCGAACTGCCTGATAGATAGTCATAGCGCAAGCCATTTCGCGGCAAGGTCACCTATCCGACTGTTGGTCCTGCGTGAACTCAACCGGGGGGTGAGCTACAGCTCTGGTAATGTTTATGGACACTTTGAGTTCGGTGGAAGAAAATCTTCACGGAAACAAAGCTTCATCTGTGAGGGGGCGAAGGATTGAAGAGGACAATCAGGGACGCCATATGAAGAGGGAAAAGTGACGAATAAAGGGCCCTTCTTCATCGCTCATGCATGACGAGCCTCTGTTATCTCTGTCTGAAGGGTTTTGGAAAGAGCAGGGGCCGCAGTGATACCAAAGTCAGCGCGGCAGCAGGAGCAGAAGTGGGAACCGGTAACGAAGATCGGGCGTAAGTCTCCGTTGCCTCACGTGAGTTAGGTACCTATACCCGTGACGACTTCTTTTTCCAACGATGACCGGCGATTCCTTTACTTTCTTCGTGCTGCCCTCTTGCCTCTCTCTCTCTCTCTCTCCGCATAGTATCTCGAGACCAGAAACCCAACTATACCGGAGTCCAGACAGAGAGAGGCTTCCTCAAAGGGACTTCTGACTGACACGTCCACAAGGCTCCCATTATTCATGGAGGAGATGAAGGCACTCCCGGTCTTCTGCATTGACGCCGTGCTCGATACGATTTCGTGGCAGTTTGAAAATACCAAGATGCCTAACACATTCTCGCTTGTAATCCTTGATTTTTTTCCATCCAGCTTCTCGCATCAGCCACCATTGAAGTCCAGCGGATCATCCAGATCCAAAAGACTGAGGTATACAGCAGCATGCTCTAAATTCCAATTGTCGGAAGATTCCAATGGCAGTTATGTGTGTTTCGGGTAAAACAAAGCCACAGGGATTTATACGCGTAATTCCGAGGACCACCGATAGGGCGTACGAGCCCGGGTTGAAGGAGCAAAGGCTTTTGAGTTTATGACTCTGGGCCCGAGTGACGTTTATGATGCACGGTGCCCTTTGACGCCGCGCGCTGCATCCGCGAGCTTCGCAAACACACCAATCAACTTTTCTACGCGCGCTATCTTCCTGAATTTGCATCCGAGTAGGCTGGCGCGTAAGATGAGTTTGAAGAATCGCTGGATTATCGGGACCCCGGTCGTTAAATCGTTCAAGTGCCACGTAAATTGCGTTGTGCACGCCTACACGGTCGGAAGTCAATTTGCCAATGTTGGCTGATGGAAGGGGGTCCGTTCTTTGATTTCAATCCGGGAGAGTAAATCTGGTGGCAGGATACGTTGGGAGGAATGCCGGCGTGGACCATGGAGGGTCCGAAAAGACGACGAAATTATGCACGAAGAGGACAAGTGTGGCACATGGGGTGATCTCCGGGGTGCCCGTGAAATCAAGGAATACTCAGAGACAACGGCGTGAAACACTGATCAGCCTGGGTTGAACGCTCATGCCACAATCTGTGCGGTGGGTGGACGAAAGAATGACTGTTCATCCAGTCGAGAGTCGTCTCTTCCGATGGCTACACGCACACACCCTTCGGGCTCGGACTCTACGAGTCAACGTGTAAGGACGCAGTTGAGCAGAGCTTGGGTCTGGAACGTGTGAGACTGAGACAGAGAGCAGGAAAGCAAGAGTGGCTATATACGTGCGTGAAGAAACGATTAAGGGAATATTTATCTGGCAATTAGAAGACGTGGAGGATTCGAACGCGTGTCCCGCCGCTTCTATCTCCTCTATCTGTCCGGTAGTAAGAAAAAAATGTTTACGAGCAAGAGTGAAGGAATATGGCAGCACCCATGGCAACCTCCAGGCTTCTCGTACAAGGCGACGTTGTGCACTTGATCGGTCTACACGAGAGAGAAAAAAAAACATCCACATGGTTCATTAAAGTGCGTAGTGTCTGCACGAAGCGCAGACAGGCCGAAAATTACCAAGTGTGCCGAAGAACCAAGGTAAACTATAGACACACTTTTATTTAAGTTCGTAAGGATCATCAGGTGTACTTGAGAACTATCATTGATCACTTTGTTCATGCCTAAACTTCATAACCGTGATGCTGTAAACATTCCACGGGTTATTTGCTAACCATTGGAGGGCCTGGCATAGTCACGGACACCGAGATATTTGCGAGCAAGAAGCTACCATCCTGAATAGTTGGCAACCATTGGAGATCATGATTGGACAACACAAAATACTTCAAAGAACCAACATTCCTGCGCGTGTTCGCCTTCTGGTCCCTCGGAAAAAGTATTTTGATTCGTCCTTCTAGGCGACTTATCTGGGTCGTCATTCGGACAATGTCAGGTCATCCTTTCAACACCCATCACCATAAGTGCACGGACGTGATCACCTGTGACTTACGACTCGACTTTAACGACGACGGCTCGTCGAGTCATTAATACACCGATACGCCTAATTATCGCGGCAATCGGTAGTAAATTGTACGATAATTGACGCGCCAATCGACTGGAAGTTTCCCCTCTTCACATTCGAAACTCCAGTATCGTTACTCGTTGAAAGTTGCTTTTTATCCTGGAGACTCTTTCGTTGCGATCCGACAACTCGAAAGACACCTTACCATCGATGATACGAGAAGGAAGAAGAAGGTCGAAGAAGACGCAACTTTTATTCGTCGTTTGCTCGAGCCACTCATCGAATTTCCAATTCATGGTACATTGATCGACGCCTCGGTCCTATCCAACGAAATCCACTAGACACCTCATCGAATCGTTGCAGTAATGATGACGTTCCGTTGGGTTTTTTCCCTCACGATTAAGGGCCTATACCAGTGTGACACTTTCAACAAAATCGATTTGTTGCCTTTTTCGACAGTTTGTACTTTCAAGATACTGTAAACATTTCAAGGCCGCATCTCTAATCATTTTATCTTGCAAAAATCGATGGCTAAATCTTAATACGCGTTTTTCGCGAAATGAGATTTTTCAAATTTGCTGACATTGTAACTCAAAAAGCGATTATTCGATTGACTTGAAATTTGAACTGAGTACTCTTGAATATATTTACTCTATAAGGACCGAGGATATTTTTCATTGGATGAAAATTGACGATTTGGCATTGAAAAAAACGACCATTTTATAGGCAAGAAAACATAATTCTTTTCATAACTACGCTATTTTGTTAGATTTTGATATTTTTTCGAAAATCCTACGTCATTGTACTGGAAATACCTTCCAGTTTAACGACATTTTATCCTTTTTCGGTTTCAGCCACTCAATCGGCCGGAATCATGTGAGCAGTCGAGGAACTTTTTTTTTGGCGCCTTCGAAGGCAGCGCTTTGATCTCAATATTTTTCTATGAAAAAATTATGTAATATAGGTCAAATATAGCTAAATATATTCTTAATTTTCCGAAACATTTAAGGGGAGATATACACCTAGGAGCCGGAAAAAAGGTCATTTTTGTGATTTTTTTCAAGGAAAACTATTTGAAATTTCGGATTGGGGTTTTAATTATCTAAAAGTATATACATTCAAAAATATGTTTAATTTTCTTTATTTAAAAATATAAAAAATATGCAAAGATATTGCATGATCCTTGGAGCGTCGTAAAAAAATCAGCGTATACGGTACCCACTGGCGTTTCTTCAAAAATCATCTGAAAAAAAAAACCAAAAAGATTATTAAATTAGATGCTATAATCTAGTACTTGTCATAGCCGATTTTGAAATTATCGATTTATGGCAAAATGGCGGACGTTTGAACATAAATAGTGATTTTTTTGGCAAAAATTAGTTATCATTTTGCCTATAAAACAAAAACTAAGTAACGGAAAAAAAATCCTATGACAAGTACTAGATAATGGTGTATAGAATAACCACAAAAAACCTCAAGGCAATCGGTTCATTGGTTTTCGTGAAATTTTGGGTACCGATTTGAAAAACGTGGTTTTGAGAAAAACGCGTTTGCAAATTTGGGAATGAATAAATCATGAAATTTGTCACCTTACATGGAATCATCGATACCAGGCCCATAGTGTAGGTCTTCGACGGTCGACGGAATGTTCATAGCTTCTAAATCCTCGACGTCGACCATCTAGGTGTATATCTCTCCTTAATTGAGTACTTTTCTTCCAAATAATTCCCGCAAATCACCCAAATTTTCAGCGTTCACACTGGTATAGCTCCTTAAGCATTTGAAGTACAATGTGGTCGCGACGGTAGTAGACATTTTTCTCAGAGGACAAGAGACACACCGTGAGCTCCGAAGCAGGTATAATTCTCGTGCACCGACAGCCACGAGAGAAGAATAAGACAACGAGCGTACGGTGAATGATGAAGAAACCATCGCATAGCGAACGCCATACGCGTCACAGGGTCGCATTGGCCAATGAATACATTGACCCGGGTGCCCACGGTCTCGCCGCAGCCAAGGAGCACTTCGTAACGTCATTCATAACGCATAGATCATCTGCATTTCTACAAGAGCATTTTTTGCATTCCAAGTGTCACTTGCAGCATCGGTGTTGAGGAACCACAAGACTGCGAGTTATTTTCTTCCCTTCTTCCCCGATATCGATGGGATTGAGGTGATAAAAGGAACGCACCTTGAATTTGACTTGCCGAAAGTGAAGAATACAGCCAGGCGTGAGAAATCTAAGACAGGTCATTTATCCACTCTTCACTGGCATTTCGATTCCTCTCCATCTCGATCCTATTGCTGTCTGTCATGCGTCTTGCCGGCGAGAATACGAAGCACCTGCAGTCGCGAGGTCAAAGACCAGCTCCCATGAATTCCCTACTTGCACAGGAGTGAAGTGTATCGGGGGATAATTGTTCACTTTTGAACAAGTTTTCACACAATGTGCCTGACTGGTTGATCCTACAGTATTCCTGGAGAATCCAGTTATTTTTCGAGAAGCAGGTGTTCAGGGGATAATCTTTGCTCTTACTGTCAGATAGATCCTCCAAGACACTCAGCCCCATTTCGATGGATGTCCAAGGAGCGGAGGATTACGACCTTGCCCCGAGAATCAAACCCATCTGCAGGTGCAGGAAAGAAATGATTCCGTAATGGGAAAACCCATAGCGATGTTTCTTTCTCCCAGTACGAAATGTAACGTCTACGTGAGAGCCACCGACTGTACTCGAAGCCCAGACAAGACCTGATACATGCACCAACTGGACGAAGATAATTCCTTTCCGTTGAGCATTCCTTTTCGTGCGATCAACGAGCCCAATTGGCTTGATCGTCGGGGATCAAGTAAACGAGGAAGGCCCAATGATCGTAAAAGCCAATGTCCAAGTGGCTGCGAGTGGAAGAGTCCTACCAGCCCTGAAGGTGGCGCGCAAACACCAAGACCTGAGCACACACCTAGGCAGTAGCCTATAGCGAAGCTTTGCACAAGTGTTATCTATCTTGTACCTAAATACACCGCTCTATCTGTATGTTCGTATCTCGGAGATGCGCACATAGTGGCCGGGAATGACCCGCCGGCACTCCACACACCGGGGTTCACGGTCCCTTCTCTCTTGCCCCATACCACCAGCCAATCTAAGCCCTCATCTCAATGTCGTATATCTATATCCTCATACGCGTCCCCCCGACTCTTCCTCCTCGATATCCCCGGAGCCGCAAACTCTGCTGGACTTCTGCTCGGCGGAGATGGAGCCTCGGGCGAACCTGCGGCTAAGATCTTCCTCGCTTGTTCTCCAACGTGTGTGCATCTCTACCTCCACGCTGCTTATTTTCCGCAATACTTCGGACGCCGCCCAGTGCCGTAGGAATACTGGTTGCGAATAACGCTGGGATAACTCATAAAGTTGGCTTGTTTATTTTATTGGCAATAGCGCGGTGGTGGCGCGCTAGTAGTTTCTTTTATGGTGCCGCACACGCCCGCCCAGGCTCCTCAGTGCGATACGAGTACGAAGCTCCTCTGGAGATCCTCTCGCGAACACGCATTTAGTGCACTTGCCGCCCGTAATGACGCTCGGCTGGGAGATTATGGTTGTTTTAGAAGCCGCGTAACGCGACGGCATTGATTTACGGAACGACCAAGGGCTTCGCGTGGATTGACCACCGAGGCAAAAAAGGCATCAGCGGAGACTGATGGAGTCAACGGGCTGTTGCACGGGTATGGTCAAGCTGGAACGTCAAGCAGTTTCCAACCAATCCGTCAACGAATGACGAGCTTGGCATGACGAGATCCGGCGGGATGAAGCCAAGGGCAAACAAGCTCCGTCAACCTTAGCGGCGGAGTTTTTGACGAGAGGCCAATACGCAGAGGCTGGGAAATAAAGATGCTCCGGCGACTCGATAACCCACTGACATCGCAATCTCTTCGTGAGATTTCCGTGACCTCTTGGAGAAATGCGCGACTCGGGAGATCAACGAGAGCAAATCGATCCGCTGGACGAGGCCGCGATCTGGGACGAACGATTTCGAGGCCGCACGACCGCCAACTCAACGTGAGATATTCCAGCGAGTACGTCGAGAGGTACCGATCCTTGCTCCTGATGAGTCGCCACAATGCGCGTATGCATAGCTACCATAAAGCGGCGATCGGAAATTCAAACGATCGATGGTCAGAAGTACCGAAATTTCGAATTCAGTAGTGACGAACGTTTCAATATGGATAGATCAATCTTATGATGGTTTGGAAAATAGTTAATCGAAATTGCGAATACAAAAAACTCGAAGTTAATTTATAGCGAAAACAAATATCAGTTTTAAGGGGCTGTACCAGTGGGAACGCTGAAAATTTGGGTGATTTTCGGGAATTTTTTTGGAAGAAAAGTACTCAATTAAATGTTTCGGAAAATTAAAAATATTTTTGGCTATATTTGACCTATATTACATAATTTTTTCATAGAAAAATATTGAGATCCAAGCGACTTATGCGCGCCCTTCGGAGGCGCCAAAAAAAGTTCCTCCACTGCTGACATGATTCCGGCCGATTAAGTAGCTGAAACCGAAAAAGGAAAAAATGTCGTTAAAGTGGAAGGTGTTTTCTGTACAATGACGTGGGATTTTCGAAAAAATATCAAAATCTAACAAAGTGGCGTAGTTATGAAAAAAGTCTGTTTTCTTGCCTATAAAATGGTCGTTTTTTTCACTGCCAAATCTTCAAATTTCATCCAATCAAAAATATCCTACGTCATTGTAGAGTAAATATATTCAAGAGTACTCAGTTCAAATTTCAAGTCAATCGGATAATTGCTATTTGAGTTATAATGTCAGCAAATTTGAAAAATCTCATTTCGAGAAAAACGCGTTTAAAGATTTAACTATCGATTTTTGCTAGATAAACAAAATTTTGCAACAAAAAAAATCGATTATTTGAAAGTGTCACACTGGTATAGCCCCTAAACAAAATAACGAGAGATATAATATCGATTCGCCTGCATATATACTTACACCAAACAATTCGAGACGTTAAATCGTCGAATTGTAAATATTACGACACTTTACAATTTCGAATTCATTAAAGCGAAGGACCAAAAAGTCGATCAGCTAAAATAGCGATGGGCCAAAACGGCGAACGGTCCGGATAGCGAAATTCGGGATCGAGCAATACTACTTGCGCTTCAGAATGAAGATGGCAGATGGCGTTAGTGGTCAGTCGGGTCAGGCAGCCATGCCATGTTCGCCATTTAGGTATTCGCCATTTCGGACCATCGATCATTTGCGTTTCTAAGATCTGCACATTCGAAGTCTGTAGTCTCGTTATATGGCCTTATTGCTATAGACGGTATTACGAATATTAGATACTTACTTTTTTCTATTTCGGCGATATGAATGTTGTAGATTTTTCGAATCTGTATTTGTATGACTCAAACTGAAGACGATCTGAATATATGTTCTCGAATAAATGAACTCTTGAATAAATAATTCTTTGGTGTATTTTTCTTTATAGTTATTATTATTCTTATTATATATATTATTATTTTATAGTTATTCTTATTTCTTTGTAGTTATATATATATTATTATTATATATATACTATATATATATTATTATTCTATAGTTATTCTTATTTCTTTGTAGTTATTCGATTTCGTCATCGGTCAAACGACAACATTTCGAATAATTGACTTTCGGTATTTTGAGAGTTCATAATTCTGTCGTTTCGAAATCTTTGTCGTTCTATGTTTGGTCATTCGACATTTTGACCCCCACCCCACAAAGCAGCTCGGATTCGAGTGGAAAAGACGTATTTGACACGAATGTCAATCCTTTAAATTTCTCTCGAATGGGATCTTAGATGTCTTCTCACTTTAGACGCTAAAAACGGCTATGTTCATGACTTTTTTTGATAGGTTTATATTGTAGATATTGATGTAAAAGTTGTTACACTTAATAAATACACCTTCGAAATACACTTTAAAAAAATGATTTATTCAAGTCACTATTTATAGACGACAATGGTAGTTACAAAAATGTCCTAAAAATTTGTAGGTCTGCGCTGGTGATGAAATCTCGGAGATGGATAATCCGGAACAAAAAAATTAAACGGTTTTAAATTCAGTATGTTAATAGCTATAGCGCATATCGTACGATTTTTGTAAAAACAAAAAAAAACGTGTTTTTTCACCGTTTTTGGCAAAAAAATAGTAAATACAAAAATTGCAAAAAATCCTCGATATGCGCTGTAGCTATAGTTGTAAAGAATATGTGGTTAAAATTCCATAAGCATCGCTTCAGTAGTTTCGAAGATTTTATCAACGAGCCGTCGAAAAACATTGTTTCGAGAAAAACGCGTTTAAAATTTGTTTGGGTTACATAAATACATAATTTTTTTTAAATGTATTTCGAAAGTGTATTTATTAAGTGTAACAACTTGTATATCAATATGTATAATCTAAACATATGAAAAATAGCCTTTTTTAGCGTCTAAAGTGAGAAGGCCCCTTAACCCTTTGAAGCATACATTTTTCCTTACGTGCATTCAGCTCAAAACTTTGTACTCGGGGGTTTTCGGGGTTGCTGATTACGAATCTGCACTCAAAATTTGAAAATTCAAGATGGCGTTAATGGATGGATAATTAATATATAAATATATTTTTATAATATATTATAATTATATATAATATAAAAAATATATAAAATAAAAAAGTAAATAAAAAATAAATAAAAATATGGAGCTAAAAACTCGTTACGTCCTCGCCGTTAGCTCTGTGTAATGCTAAAAGCGTAATTCTATTAGAAATTCATTTTAACAGAATCAATATATTGAGCAACTCCGATGTTTTAGTAATTCCAGTAAAATCTCCGGTTTTGGTCCACCATATTGGATTCGGTATTTTGAATTTCTAGATTTTGAGCTCGAATTCGTAATCAGCGACCCAAAAAACGTATCTGAATTCATTTTTTGTGTACGGTTTACTCGCTAGATCAGGCACAATTACATTTATTGTCTAAAAAACATGTTTTTTTGTACTATAGTGATGATCATCATCCACTAAGAGCAACATAAGCCCTTAATAGTGATCTTGTAGTAACAATTAATCTCCTAACATCCTAAATATACATTTACATTCGTCGTTATGTGCTAAAAAAATTTTGTATTCAAGAAAAACAGAGTGGAAGTAGGTGGCATAACAGTGTGTCACTATGCTTCAAAGGGTTAAGGCCTTAGACCACTCTAGAGACCAAAAAGGGCATATTTTGTGATTGTTTTTTCAGCGAAACCACAAAATAATTTGAAATTACAAAATAGGCGTTTTATCATACACGTAATTGACTATACAAAATTATTTTTTCACAGCGTTATACGTCAAAATGCTGCACAGTCGCTATTTGCACAAAATGCTGCACAGTCGCTATTTCCAGAAATAAATTTCTGGAAGGTCAACGGCCGGACCACGAGCACCTAGAGTTTTTGCATTATAATGAGACACTAAAGTTTTTGCGATTATGAATAAGAATAGCCATAGAAGTACGTAGGATTTTTTGATATATTGTTTTTTGTCAAAATGACGTATTGCTAAAACAAAACGTATAAAAAGCCATGAAAAAAATCATCAGAAAATTGTTTATAAAAAAGTAACTATGAAATATGATTTAAAAAATCCTACGTAGTGCCTTCGAAAATGTAATTCTGAATATACAGTTAAAATTTCAAGTGAATTGGTCGAAGTTTAAGTTATGAGTCCGGTCGACTTGAAAAATGTAGTTTTGTGATAAACGCATTTAAAGTTAGTAGAAAGTCACGACATGAATAATGTTTCAATACCTTTAATCTTCAACAATCTTCGAAAATCGAGTTCCTAGAGATTTTTCCCACCCATAATCTTTTGGAATATAATTTTATAGGTACGAAGGTATCTTTTTAACAAACAAAAAAAATCGATTTTTGGAAAATTCTGGAGTGGCCCGAGGCCTTAATATTTTCATTTCCATTCTCGTTTCGATTGAAAATAAAATGGAAGAGAACTTTTTATCAGCTCGTCACTTCACGCGTTCCAAATTCGCTAGAAGTTCATCGTCATCGCGAAAAATCTTACAGACGTTTATACCACTAGGCACGATTGTTCGCTCTTCCTCGAGATTTTGCAGGTCATTGTACAGCTCGCGATGTTCTTTTTTTTGTTGTTTCTCGATAACGAACTATTGATCGAGAGTTCCATTCACGACCAGTTCCTCCGTACTCGCTTCTGCCGGCCTAAAGCAGGCCCCGGTCAATATCTTCGCTTTTTCTCGCGAGATGCATCAACGCGCTCGCAGTCCTGGAGAATCATTAACGGACAGTGACGAATTGCAAAACGCCACGGTGCTCCTCGTGTCTGCGCGTACGATAAAATATTCATAGTACAGTGGCTAAATACGTACAGAGACGAAAATCAATCCTCCATACCCACGCTATACTTTATCGATAAAGGCAACGGGGGCTTCGTCGATTTATCATACGGCGACGAAGAACTGTGGCTCACACCCACTGGACTCGGAAATATATGTATATCAATTACAGGCATAATAGTGGGCTTGTAGTTTTTGCTAAATACGAAAATTCTTGTTTTAAGGGGCAGTTTACCGGTGTGACACTTAAAAAAAAAGACACTTTCAAAAAATCGATTTTTTTTTGCCTTTTTCGACAGTTTATACTTTCATGAATATCATTATCATTTATATCATATATATCAATATCATTTTATCTTGCAAAAATAGATAGTTAAATATTTAAACAAATCTTTCAAATAGCAATTATCCGATTGACTTCAAATTTGAACTGAGTACTCTTGAATATATTTACTCTACAATGACGTAGGATATTTTCGATTGGATGAAAATTGGCGATTTGGCATTGAAAAAAACGACCATTTTATAGGCGAAAAACAGACTTTTTTCACAACTACGCCATTTTGTTAGATTTTGATATTTTTCGAAAATCCTACGTCATTATACAGGAAATACCTTCCAGTTTACCGACATTTTCTCCTCTTTCGGTTTTAGCTACTCAATCGGCCGGAACCATGTCAGCAGTGGAGGAACTTTTTTCTATGGCGCCTCCGAAGGCAGCGCATAAGTCGCTTGGATCTCGATATTATTCTATGAAAAAATGATGCAATATTGGTCAAGTATAGCCAAATATATTCTTAATTTTCCGAAACATTTAATTGAGTACTTTTCTTCCAAAAAATTCCCGAAAATCGCCCAAATTTTCAGCGTTCACACTGGTATAGCCCCTTAAATGTATATGTGCGTACGCCTGGATGTATTATATCATGATGTTGAAGTTTGAATCGTTCTAGCGTAACAGAAATTAATTATTTTTAATTGATGACACTTATTTTTCACTAATTCAGGATATTAAAATCCATTTGCAAAAGAAAGGTTTTAGATGATGATAAAAATAATAGTTTCGGATGATATTTGGAATAACGATGATAAAAATAAAAAAATATTATCAACGACAAAAAATAACTTGAGAGAAGATTACTGTCGAGAGGCATGAAAAATGCATGAACTTCGGGAATTTCTTTTTATATAAAATAAATATTTTTGAGAATGGGTTTCAAAATTATTAAACTAGACTAAATTTGGGGGGCCTTGTCGTTTTTTGTTTTCTGAAAAACTTCTGGCTAACAAAATGGCAGCCGTTTGAAAAAAACCCCAACTTTTTTTGTCCGGCTTCGTTTGTTTCAACGGACGGAAAAATATTTCTGAACCAATTTCTGACAAAATCGCTTCCTGATGGCCCCGCAAATTGAATTTTCTTCCAATTGCGTAGAGATTTATGTAAATCGGTTCAGCCGTTGAAGCTGCAGAGCGCCCCGCGCGCTGAAAAATCTGGTTTCCAGAAAAATGCATTTGAAGTTTGACGTTACAAAAAATCGTATTTAAAGTTCGTTTTTGACAATTCAAATAAACAAACCCACGTGATCTAAACACTTGAAGGATACAAATTATGTTTCAATAAATCGAGTTTTTTTATCGTGATAGACCTGCTATCGCATATTAAAAAAATTGTTTTAGAACAAAATTAGGGTTCCGTACAAATGACAAATTAACTTTTTTTAAACTAGATATTTAATTAGGTAATGCTTATTTTTCTCTTTTAGTTCTTTGGTAGTACTAAACTGAAACCATATGGCGTGATGATAGCTAAAGAAAGCTTTGTATACTCCTGCTGTAAGCTAATAATGAAAATATATAAAATTATTGTTATTTAAATACTTACAATACCAACTGACTTATTTTTGGCGTCGTTACCAGCCAATTTCCAATATTGTCACATTTTTCGCAGAAGAGGAGGCTAATAAAAATAAATTAAATATACGACCTACAGTCTGTTTTTTATTTACAATCTCGTTTCTTCATGAACGTCAATCTGTCGTTCTTGGCTGGCACCCCCTCCAAAGATAAGTTGTTTGGTATTGTAAATATTTAAATAATAATAATTTTATATATTTTCATTATAAATGTAACGTATTATATATACAATAAATTATTATGTATGATACATTGTGAATCGGCGTTTTCACTATTTGTTGTTTAAATACAGCATATGGTACATAATATTCAGACATTCCTAACTAGTTTTTCTTTTTGAGAAAGACCTCGTAATAAAAATGGTCTAAAACCTACAACTCTGTCGCTTTTCTCTAGCACCCCCCCCCCCTTTATTTTTTAAGATAAAAAAACTATATTTATACTCTACTTCATGACCTGTATACAATGATACCCCACATGTCAGGGTAGGCATTTTTTTCTGCTCCTTCCTCATGTATCGGACCGTCCCGAAAAATAATTTAATTGAATTTATAATTCAATATTCGGTTTTGGGACAAAAAAATCTACACATTTCAGGTCTGTAACTCATTCCGTTTACTAGAGACCCGTGACATACGGACGGACAGACAGCAGAGTGACATCAATAGGGTTCCGTTTTGCCGCTTGGGTACGGAACCCTAAAATCGATGTAAACTTCAACGTCACGTTGTACACTGAGAAAAAAAATCATTGATCCAATATCATTGGTGTTATTGAATGAAATTTCGTTGATTCAATTGTAAAATTGTTGGTGTAAATAATCGGATTTCAATAACATGATAAAATTGGAAGTTCTTTTTCATTCAAAGCTATTTTGTTAGCCGAGAACAATATATTATTGAAACTATCTAAAAAATTATCGCGACCAAATGATATGGTTTTGAATGCATTTTTAGCAACGAGCGAATAAAGCGCTTCAATTCATAACATGAATATTGTTGATTCGAGTACACAAGAAAAATTGAATTTCGCTTGTTTGATTCAAATAAAATTTGTATTGAGTAAATATGTTATTGTATTGTTTCCACCACATCCGATTTTGATTTTAAGTACATTATTCGTTAAAATATTAATATTTTATTTTGATTGAGAAATATTGAGCGAATGTCTGAATTGGTTAAAAAATAATGCGAAAGTAAAATTTGTTTCTTGCACATTTGGTTGGAAAAATTCAACCAAATCATGGCCGAGCGCCACCGAAATTATAGGTGTGAGGAAACCCGTAGTTCTCGGAGTAACCGCTAGAGGCCGCACGCGCGCTCGTTTCTCGTAAGCGTAGCGCGAACCGAAAATCTTAAACGCTGGAGAAACTCAAAAGAGTTTCGCTTCTTGGCCTGTGGCTAATATCGAAGTGTAGTATCTATTCTAATCAGTTGAATATCTGATATTCTCTCCATGGATATTCCATTGGATATCTGATATTCTCTCCACTATTATCGTGGATGATCATTCCAATGCTCACATTTTATTTAAGATTTGAAACAAATTGAAAAACTTACGTCCCATGGCATATTCGTTTCGATGTACTAAAGAAATACTTAAGGCAGGATTCTACTTTGAAACCATGAAAAAAACGCTATTTTCTCGATTTTTTTCTGAGAATACTATTAAAGATATCGATATGGGGTTTAAACTGTTCAATAAATACACTCTTTAAGTACATAATCAAAATTTTTAATGTATTTTATTCATTTTTTGTACACGTAAAATATGTTTAAAGCCAACGCCTCGAAAAGCAGGTACCGTTGCCGTGGTCGTGAAATCTTCCCGACGGATGGTCTGAAACAAAAAAATTAAATAGTTTCATGTTCAGTATGTCTTCAGGAACCGACCTAACTAGAATATTTTATATACGTGCAAAATTAACAAAATGGCGTCTAAAATACGAAAAAAACGCAAAAAAATGCGTTTTTTTTGCGTTTTTTTCGTATTTTAGACGCCATTTTGTTAATTTTGCAAACGCAAACGCAAAAAATGCGTTTTTTTCGTATTTTAGACGCCATTTTGTTAATTTTGCACGTATATAAAATATTCTAGTTAGGTCGGTTCCTGAAGACATACTGAACATGAAACTATTTGATTTTTTTGTTTCAGACCATCCGTCGGGAAGATTTCACGACCACGGCAACGGTACCTGCTTTTCGAGGCGTTGGCTTTAAACATATTTTACGTGTGCAAAAAATGAATAAAATACATTAAAAATTTTTTTTTTATGTACTTAAAGAGTGTATTTATTGAACAGTTTAAAACCCATATCGATATCTTTAATAGTATTCTCAGAAAAAATTCACGAAAATAGCGTTTTTTTCATGGTTTCAAAGTAGAATCCTGCCTTAATACTATTGATTATATTTTTGTACGAAATAAAAAATTTTCGTAGCAACCTCTTAATTATTTCATCCAATACATCTACGGATGGTATATAGAATGATTTCAATAGAATATCATTTTGTTTGAAGGATAATGTATATCTTCAGAAAACAGAAGAGCTTTTGCAAATAAAATAATATGTTATTTGAATCAATCACATTTTCCAATATTTTATAGTATTGAAACAATCTCATATATCGGTGGCACTCCGCAGCAGCACATGTATTTGGATCAACCAATATGTTTTTTTTTTTATTCAATTGGTTTTTTTTCTCAGTGTACTGGATATTTTATTATAATATAGAAAATACCTATAGTATACCAGGTAATTCTAATAAATAGGCTTAGCAATTTTCATAACGACGAAAGTAATTATCTATTTACATTTTTGTCTATTATGCCAAAGTATAGATATTACGGGTACAAGAAATTACATTATTTCGTTGGCTCGAAATGAGATGAGGGGAATCTTGGCCGAAAGACTCGATTGGAGTTGGCGATGATAAGAAATATTTCGTAATTAAACGTATACCCGGGTGGCTGTAAATAACCACGAACTGTGCGTGAGCAAACTAAATGCTGTTGGGAAGAAAAAAGATGCGTAATAAATGAAAAGAGGGAGAGAGAGAGAGAGCGAGATAGAGAGAACGAGAAAGAGAAAGAGAGAGATTGCAATGTGTGACGGACTGTGCGACCGTGTGGGGGCAACCCGACACCGTGCGTTGCCGCTCATTCATAAAACTCGAGGCTTTCATCGATCAACCGGTAGGTACATAACCGCACCAGTGTACAGACACACCACACTACGTACGAGTATAAATGTACGTCCAACAGTCGAGGACAACGATACATTGGGTGTGTGCCTATGTATGGGGGTACATACAAATACAGAGAGTACGTACCAGTCGAAGTACCCAATTCCTTATTCTCGCGCGTTCGTTGCGTATAAGTGCGTTCGTATGCCTTCTCCCTTTAGTATCTTTGTACTTCGCCTAGAGCCCTTTCTCATCCGCGCTATTCTTTTGTTTTCTATTTTTATCATGGCTGTAATCGAGCTTGCTTTTGACTGTCGAGTATGGAAGCCCCCCCTTTCTCTCTCTCTCTCTCTCTCTCTCTCTCTCTCTCTCTCTCTCTCTCTCTCTCCCACCCCTCTCCATCCATCTATTAATAACAAATTATTAAAGTTGTTTTTCTTTGTTTTCAAGTCGGATATTTTGTCTACCACCTGTCATTTTCGTAATGTTCAAAATTTCAAGGAAGTATCCGGGGATACGAAAGTTGAATTACAGTACTCCAAAAAATTAAAGGAACAGAAAAGTTCTTCAATTTTTTAGTGTTTTTTGAAGCGCTGTATCTATGTAAAAACATGGTCGAATCGAGATGAAAAACTAAGAATTTTGAAGCTTTGAGTTTCTAGCTTTGAAATCTTTTGGCAAACATCTTTTGTGACCTAACGTTATCGCGCAAAAATAAGAAATAGGGGGAGAAAAAAAGATTGGGAATTTTTTTGTTTTTTTGTAGGGTCTACGGGCTCGGGAATTTTTTTTAGCACCATCAACGTAGAGATTAGTGAGCTTCGTTATTCAGCTTCAAAATGCTTTTTTTTTGGTCTTTCTCCGTCAATTTTTTATCGAGATGTCCGACTTTGAATGAAAAAAGATCCTGCTGTCTTTGATCATCGATATATCAGCATCCAATAGTCGCACAGGAAATGGAAGGGTAGCTTTGAAAACTTGAATGAGTTTCCTACGAGAGCCTATTGTTGATTTTTGAGAAAAACATTTTTTTAACCCTTCGAGTGCACACCTCCGCCGCCAACCTATAAGTGCATCTCGGGTCAATCTGACCCAACGCGTTTTTCAAATCGTTGTACTCCGGTAAATATGCATTTTTTGTTTTATTTTGTAGAGACGAGATTCCTAATTTTCTTCGACTTTTTTTTCACAACTTTGGACTAGGTGCTTGTTAAATTTAAGAAAAAAAATCGATAAAATTCAAAACAGAATTTAATTTGATTATTTAATTTGTTAAACATTTCAGGAAACAACAAGGACTTATTTTTTACACGATTCGGCCTTTGTCGGGTCTGCCGTCAAGCTCTTGTTTCAGTTCCCATGGGGAAATTTTTCGATTTTCGAAAGTGTCAAGCACCAAGTAGAAGATTTCGCGGTTTCGCCATTCTAGTACAGGGTACATACGAGACATATTCCATTTCACGTGTGATATTCCATTATCAAGATTTTCTGACAACAAAGGTGGAAAGTTCGCTGGAGGTTTAGGATTTTCCTGCGTTTTTTTTTCAACGTATGCCTCCAGTCGCAACGGAGCCACAAGCACGAGGAAAAATATGAAAAATAATATTCGCCCGTGGCTCGTAAAGCTCGTGGAGCACGCTCGTAACTTATCCATGTCGTATTCTCCCCCTCGGGATTGTGGTACGCATAAAGCCGTTATATATATCTTATAACGTCCTGTAATACGCCATAAGATTCAGCGTTGTATATCTAGCCGCGATATCATCTGGGTTAGGAGAGCCCGCGAGTTCGCTCTCACGAAAGCCTTACAGTCGTATGGAAGAGAACAGCCTCTTTTGAAGTGCAGCAATGTGCAGCCTATGTTCTCCATACACGTGCATAGATGCGCTCGCGAACATACCCGGTGCATCGTAAATCCACCATGGCTCGACCATTTTTTGTTTGCAAGTCTCGTTTGCGAAATATGACACTTCAAAGTGATGACCAGGTCCCTCTATTCACCTGTTGATTTGAAAAATCTAAAAAATTCTAGGTGCTATTGGGAGTACAAATAAGTCGCCGCCGTTTTTTAAATAAAAAATTGGGCATTCATTGTGAAATAACGGTACTTTATGGTTTATTCAAAGTATTTTCCATCGCTACACTGAGAAAAAAATCATTGATCCAATATCATTGGTGTTGTTGAATGAAATTTCGTTGATTCAATTGTAAAATTGTTGGTGTAAATAATCGAATTTATTAGTCCAAACAAAATGCTATTGACTTTAACAACATGATAACATTAAAAGGTTTTTTTTAATTCAAAATATATATTGTTAGCTGAGAACAACATATTATTGAAACTATCTAAAAAATTATCGCAAACAAATTGTATAGTTTTGAATGCATTTTCTGCAACGAACAAAAAAGCGTTTCAATTCATAACATAAATATTGTTGATTTGAGTACACAAGAAAAGTTGAATTTCGCTCGTTTGAATCAGATAAAATTTCTATTGAGTAAATATGTTATTTTATTTTTTTCACCATATCCGATATTGATTTCCAAGTACATTATTCGGTAAAATATTAATATTTTATTTTTACTGAAAAATATTAAGGGGGGATTGTCTTTTTTTTTCGCAAAATTTACCGCTTTTTGGAAATTTTTTTGTGAAGAAAGTATACAACGGAAAACTTGTGAAACTTGGCATATAGTTTTATTGATCTGTTTACTACATACAAACATTTTTTTAAACAATTTCATCAAAAAATCCGCCTTCCACCCCCCTCGACGCGCGATGGTCCTTTTTTGATGGTGTGCACGATTTCTCAAAAACTATTCAACCTTGCCTTCAAATTTGCCTTCAAATTTGGACAGAATGCTCAGCTGACATCCTTTTATCGTTTGATGAAGCAAAAAAGCAATACGTTTAATAGTTTTTTATTTATAACAAAAAATCGATCAATTTTTTTCGAAAAATCGTTACTTCAAGTTCAAAACGTCACCAAATCGTCAATTTTTTTTCCCTTCATCGAACGATAGCTATATGTGTCTAAAGTAAAATGCTTTTTGGGTTTTTGTTGCAGGATGAACGTGAAGGCTGTAATCGTGCACACCATCAAAAAAGGACCATCGCGCGTCGAGGGGGGTGGGAGGCGGATTTTTCTTATGAAATTGTTTAAAAATTTTTTGTATGTAGTAAACAGATCAATAAAACTATATGCCAAGTTTCACAGATTTTCCGTTGTATACTTTCTTCACAAAAAAATTCCCAAAAAGCGGTAAATTTTGTGAAAAAAAAGACAATCCCCCCTTAAACAAATGTCCGAAATGGTTAAAAAATTATGCGAAAATAAAATTTGTTTCTTGCGCATTTGGTTGAAAAAATTGAATCAAATCATGGCCGAGTGCCACCGAAATTATAGGTGTGAGGAAACTCGTAGTTCTCGGAGTAACCGCAAGAAGCCGCACGCGCGCTCGTTTCTCGTAAGCGTAGCGCGACCCGAAAATCTACCTAAACGCTGGAGAAACTCTAAAGAGTATCGCTTCTTCGCCTGTGGCTAAGATCAAAGTGCAGTATCTGTTCTAATCAGTTGAATATCTGATATTCTCTCCATGGATATTCCATTGGATATCTGATATTCTCTCCACTATTATCGTGGATGATCATGCTAATGCTCACTTTTTATTTAAGATTTAAGGGGTTACCCTTACTTGCGATTTTGAAAAAATCGATTTTTTTTTATTGCATTTTTTTGAAGTATAAGTATCTGAGAATATGTCCTGAAAATTTCAAGTCGATCCGAACAAAATTGACTGAGACATGAGCGTTGAAAGAGCGTTGAAAGAGAAACTTTAAACGCGTTTTTCTCAAAATGGCATTTCTGAAGTCGGTGACCAAGATTACTCGAACACTAATGAACCGATCTTCTTGAAATTTTGCAGGCTTATTTAATACATAAAAATGTAGTCTTTAATCGTTCGATTTTTTTTCGAAAAAAATGGCCGTTTTATAGCCAAAAAACGGCCGTTTTTTTTTTCGTTAAAATCGAACCATTAACTTTGACTGTCCGCCATTTTGTGAAAAATGAATATTTTTTAAAATCCTTCGATTAAGGACTAGTTTATACTTATATTTGACTAAATCCATCTGCATTTTTTTTTCAGATGATCCACTTCGCCGCAATGTTGGTCACCGCAAACCGTGTATATAAAAACATTATTTCATTGACGGCCATTTGCCACTAAACAATGTAATATTTTTCAATAAAAAAATTATTGAAAGTTCTTCAAGATGTGTTCTTTAAGATGGTATATTGATCGATTAAAAAAGTTTTGTAGTTTTCTTTTAAAAAATTCATGAAAAGGGCCTTTTTCCGCTATAAGTGGGGGTAACGCCTTAAAACAAATTGAAAAACTTACGTCCCATGGCATATTCGTTTCGATGTAGTAAAGAAATAACTCATTCTATTGATCATATTTTTGTACGAAATAAAAAATGTTTGTAGCAACCGCTTAATTATTTCATCCAATACATCTACGGATTGTCTATAGAATGATTTTAATAGAATATAATTTTATTTGAAGGATAATGTAGATATTCAGAGAACAGAAGAGCTTTTTCAAATAAAATAATATGTTATTCAAATCAATCAAATTTTCCAATATTTTATAGTATTATAACAATCTCATATATCGGTGGCACTCCGCAGCAACACATCCATTTGTATCAACCAATATATTTTTTTGATTCAATTGGTTTTTTTTTCTCAGTGCAGAGGGAGCAATGTCTGGTGAATACGGCGGGTGGGGTACAACTTCCCAATTGAGTGTTTCCAAGTAGGTTTTGACCGGCGCCGCAACATGTGGACGAGCATTATCATGCAGAAGAATAATTTTGTCGTGTGTGGAGTAGTAGTGGGCGCGTTTTTCCTTGAGTGCTCGGCTCAATCTCATCAATTGTTTTCGGTGGAGAGCCCCAGTAATGGTTTCGTTTGGTTTGAGCAACTCACAATACACGACATTAAGCTGAGAACGCTTTGTCGTCAATAATTGGGATTTTTTTCATAGACATAACTAATTATGAAAGGATCGGGTTTATACTCATCTTATAAAGTATATATTCATCTAGTTGTATACCAATTTTCATGACAAAATCTTGAAAATTAACCGAGATATATGCCTTGATTTGACGACAAAAAAAATTCTCTTCACTGTCCCATCGATATCTTTATGAAAGGTTATCTGTAAATTAAAAATTAACAATTTATCGATATCTATACGAATGTAGCTATCGTTATGCGTAACAATTTTTTTATATTGGTTTTTTTTTTTCAAAATGTCGACAGTTTGGCAATTTTTTTCTATTTTCAAGGCCCTTTTTCTGTATTCAAGCAATCTTTGAAAATAGTAATTATCAAATGGTCAAAACGCGCATACGTACAACCTTAGTCATTGCGATTAAAAACATGCTTTAAAAAAATTGAAAATCGGTTGATAATTTTTTAAGTATTCGCTCGGACAAGGTCGGAAAAACTAGTTTCGAGAAAAACGCATGTAAAGTTTTCGTTCCGTGTTTCTTGAAATGAAGTTATGTTTTTTCTAAAATATTGATACTTACATTAAAGTATCTAGCCGCGGGCGATATGACGGTTCTTTATCTTCATGATAGTTCACAAAATAATAAGAGCCTATACTCTATCTATTGTAAATGATGCCACACCTGTAGGGACTGAGGGCACTAACTGGTCGCTCTACCTGTTCTTACTAAAGTGACTATAACTCCGTCAATTTTCGGACTTGTGAATAAAAATGTTGCCAACATATATTTCAATACATGTACTATCAGGAATTATAAATAAATAAAAAATTCCTTCAAATTTTGCTTGGGGGATGTGGGAAAGCTAATTTGCAAGTTCTTCAACAGTGACCTTCCCCCTTAACTAACATTGCGTATAGAAAGCTGTGAGCTGTCCACGGTAAAATTGCACGCCAGGTTTACATTAACAACTTGAACATGCAGAAATTCAGCTATTTCTGGCAGTTTTAGAATCGTGACGTAACGCAAACGTTGCCCCGCCCCCCCCCCCCCCCCACGTACGTAGACCGTAACGCCTGGCCGACCCCGCTCCCCCCAATTTCGTCACGTAATTTGCGTACGGCCCTTTAGGGATCGTCCATTAATCACGTGAGGTTTTTTGGCCACTTTTTGAGCCCCCCCCCCCCCCTCCCCCATGGTGATATGTGGTGAGGTTTCTATTATACAAATCCTCTCCCCCTCCCCCTATTTGAGCCTCACGTGATTAATGGACGACCCCACATGACCATGGGCAGGGGGGGGGGTCCACAAACTGGCCAAAAACCTCACATGATCAATGGACGATCCTTTATCGATAAGTTGAATTGATAGAAATTTCACAAATCCTCGTTAGTAAAATATCAAATATTAAATAAATGAGTTTAATAAAATGTTTAATTAACTTCATAAAATATTTAATTAATTCAATAAAATTATATTTAACTGACTTCTGAAATATATTTGATTTGTTTAATAAAATATCGAATACTTTCTCGGCCACTCGCCTGCACTATTAGAGGATTACGATTGCGGATTATAAAATGGAAATTATTAAGAAATCTTATGGATTCGACGATATCTCATTACAGCCCCACGTAATTTCCAGTTTTCCAAGGCCCTCAGCATGCCTGACGTTTTTCCATCTCGTTCACTTCGCAACTTTTCACAAAACCCACTTTCGTCCAGTCCCTGTAGCTCGTACACACAATGCCTGGTTATAGGCACACACACACGTGTGTGCGTGCAGAATTGTAGCTGAATATATATGCACTTTATCGTCCGCAAAGGCCCTATATGAGGCACCGAGCAGCAACGGAAAATTTAGTGCGCTCACGCCAGACAGCACAGATAAGAGCTAGTTGGATCCCTTTTGCGAAAGGCCACATTGCGCCTCGCCGCGGACACACTTATGTGCCATCGCCATGCCCCGCGGAAAGAACGCGGATGCCCGCATACGTGCTGGAGGCTCCGAAACCCATGCGATTTCAACCGTCGACGAAAAGGGAAAACGCGCCCTTTCCCAGTGCAATTCTAAATGGCGATGTTGCCCGTGATAGCCAAGGAGCAATGATTGTGGATCAGAATTCCTGGGCAGCCTGGGCAGAATTCCTGGGAAAATTGTGAGGGCAGCTGCAGAGAATGTGGGGGACTTGAAGGTGGAAAAGTGGATGTTCCAATGGAGACCCACAAGACTGCCGGATACTTTCCAGTGTCTTGATACAAGGGTGATAGGTTTGGAAGAAGCAACCAGGGCTTGAGGTGCCTGGATTGAGGGCTTAGCCATCGTTAGGGTAACTGGGCAAAGAAGTACAGTGTCAATAAGGTTGGAATTTGCATCGATGTAGACCAACGAAAATTCTTTTCCATTTGTTTTCTGTCTTCAACTTTATCATTAATCAACATTGTTTTAAAGATTTCCGTTGTAGATGCCTGATTAGGAGTCTAAAAAGCCGACATAATCATTTACGTAGCTCTAATACGCTACAAAAGAATCGGCGATGAAAAAAAAATGTTCATAGCATTAGAATGATGCTAACTTTGCTATTGCAAAATTCAGACATCATGGGCTTTACAACTCGAAAAATGGACAGTGTCTAGTGCAATGGTACACATCTTGAGATTCTCATCATTGCTCGATCTAATTTGACATGTATCCCAAATTCGAAATAACGTATCGAAATAAAGAACATCGAATATTTAGCATTTGAATCCTCCATGTTGAATTTTCGAAATAAAATATCCAATTGAAGCTCGACAACTTAAAAAAACAATAATTTCGAGTTACAATTATACTGAATTGTTAATCTAAAAAAAAAGCCAACAACGTCATTATGATATATCATAATTTATGGTTATTATGGTATATCATAATTTACGACGTTGCCAATTCGTTTCGCGTTAATTGAGCGAGAAAAAGTTATAGAAAATAATTATACAAAGTAATGAAAACACTTAATACCAGTGGGACACTTTCAAAAAATCGATATTTTTTGTGCCTTTTTCGACAGATTATACTTTCAAGAATATCATTGTTATTTATATCAATTTTATCTTACAGAAATCGATCGTTAAATCTTTAGACGCGTTTTTCTCGAAATGAGATTTTTCAAATTTCTGACTTTGTAACTCAAAGAGCAATTATCCGATTGACTTGAAATTTGAACGGAGTACTCTTGAATATATTTACTCTACAATGACGTAGGATATTTTTGATTGGATGAAAATTGATGATTTGGCATTGAAAAAAACGACCATTTTATAGGCAAGAAAACAGACTTTTTTCATAACTACGCCATTTTGTTAGGTTTTGATATTTCTCGAAAATCCTACGTCATTGTACAGGAAATATCTTCCAGTTTAAGGACACTTTTTCCTTTTTCGGTTTCAGCTACTCAATCGGCCGGAATCATGTCAGCAGTGGAGAAACTTTTTTTGCCGCCTCCATAGGCAGCGCATAAGTCGCTTGGATTTCAATATTTTTCTATGAAAAAATTATGTAATGTAGGTCAAATATAGCCAAATATATTCTCAATTTTCCGGAACATTTAATTGAGTACTTTTCTTCCAAAAAATTCCCGAAAATCATCCAAATTTTCAGCGTTCACACTGGTATAACCCCTTAATGTAATCACCGAATGTGCAAAAATGCATATTTTTACAAATAGACGTAGAAAAATAGTTCGAAAACGCACGTTCAATATACAATTATTTAAAAGCTAACAGTTGGTAACAGTCAATCGGCTTCGTGCATAAGCATAGGGCGCTCCCCTCGTACTTCACCCCCGACGGCTAAACCCCAAAACAACCTTAATTATTGTGGCATTGCTTCGGTAAAGTAGCAAACAAAAAAAGGCTTGAAACTTCGTACAGGTAAAATTGCGTTCCTCCCGGAACGCGAACTTCGCACAAGGTGGTTCCCACACAAGCCCAACATTTTTCCTGCCCGCGGATTGTCAAATTCCTCCCTGCCGGGCGATGTACCCACATTCATTGAAAGAAAGTGCCAAGAATCCTCAAACACAGAGGCGTTTCTCGCGCACCGTGCGATAACCCGAGTGCGAATTGCTTGGGCGCTAAGGATGAAAACCGGACTCCCAGGGAGTCGCTCAAGGGAACGAGGGGTGCAAGCGCAAAAGAGGGAAAGGCAGTGAAAAAGGAGGAGCAGGTCAGAAGCTCGTGCAGAAGCGCGTTCCGATCTTGATCCGCGAGTCGAAGAAGGCGCCGTGAACGCTCATGTGTGTGTGTGTGTGTGTGTGGGTGTGCGCGTGCGCGTCCGTTTTGCGATGGTATAGCACCGCATCGATAACCTCCTCTTCGAGAATCGGCAGCCATTAGAAGGTGGATTTACCACTGAGATTACCACGCCGGGGCTAATGCCGCGGGAGGGAAAGATATCTTGGCGCGATCATGGCCCCTTTACCCCCCTCTGTCTGTAGAACTCGGCACCCGCGTTGGGAATGTCGGCATTTATTCGGCACACTCGGCAGCAGAGGGAGCAAAAAATCGGCGTGAAGTTCCAAGCCGTAGCGTGTATCGGCGAAGCTATGAAGTGAGAAAGACCGCGGTTCCGAGGAGGGTTGCTGTACTTTGCGTGCAATGGAAGTTGCCGCTTGTGTCTGGGAAAAGTAACCGGTGAATGGCCTGTTCTTTTTCTGGGAGGTTCTTTCCAACGCCCCGATAAACTTTGTTCCTGACACACTTTGATTTTCAACGAACGCCATGCAGAATCAACCCTGCGTCCATTTGTCATAGAACTCTTGAGGTGTCCGAAGTCGTGTTTTCCAAAGCATCGACTACGAGGGATGATGATACTTCCTCAAACGTTAGGATGAGACTGGAAACTCCCGTAGAAGATCAAAAGCTCAAAGACCGAGCTTGCAAGTTTCCAACTTGCTATTAGCTTTTCCAAACGATATTGAAGTTTGCATAGTTGGAACGCAACGAAAACATTTTTTTTTCCTATTGCCAATTTTCTTTCGCAGGAGCGACGACGAGCTTTTTCTTAAGGTCCTCATTAGAGATCTACAACCTAAATCTATCGAGAATGATTTTAGATAACTATAAAAAATGGATAAAAAAGAATATCAAAAGAGGAGCTGCAACGACTTCAGCTAGGTTAGGAAGAAGTGAAAGGGCCTATGCAGGAGGTAAGCAGCAATGGAAGAGCATGTGGCGGCCCATAGTAGGACTTCTAGCGGTAAACAGACCCAAGTGAGGCTGACATAGGATCAAAGGCCTTCAAAGTAGGCTGAAAATTTCGACTCGGGCCTCTTTCCGACATGTTCGTAGTCGTTTGCACCCTTCCTGAGTTCCAGATGTAGCTGTTCTTCCATTCCTTCCACACCTGAGTGCTATCAACGTACAAGTCGACACTTCATTCTCGTTCTTGTCCTTTCCTGGACATGTTCCAGTATTCTTGCCCTTCGGATATTTTTGTTTGGTTTTGCTTTGGTTTGTTTCCCAAAACGGGTGCACAGATGCATGGCGATCGTGCGAATCTAGGTATTTCGCTGTATCCATGTATAGCAAAATATTCAGCATAAGAGCTGCTGCGAATAGTAGTCTAGCGGGTAGAAGCAACGTCCGGAACTTTGTACAATACCAAGAAAAGGACGTCGCGCACACCTATACATGTAGGGTCAAGTCAAGATGAATCATAAGCCTAGTCACTAAACAGTGTGTGCGAGCATAGTGCTCCCGATGGAGTTTGGAGGGGTGGCCAGTGAGGTGAATGAGTGTGAAAGTGTCAATTGTGGCGGAAGCACGCGTCTCGAGTGAGAAAACAATATCGATTTTTTGACAAAACTATGTAATTTTTGGTAACGTTTAACATCGTTTCAGTTTACTTGAGTTGCTGATATTGATTAGAGACAGGTAGGTAAACGCAATGAAAGTACTAATTCTTAATATAATAAGAACGGTTTGTCAGAAATTTTCAGTCAGTCAGAAGTTTAGAAAGGGTGAAATGGAACTAGTAAAGCATTTGGTCCCTCTTCAACCGGTGTTTCTACCAGGGGAAGGAAGAGAACTTACGAATGATCAAAATGATATGAAAGCAAGGTTATTCGGACTAATCCTACATAACTTAGACAATTGGCTTTTCAAATTGATGGTATTGAGAATGAAATCACTTTTACATGCGAAAGATGCCAATGTTTCGTGTCCCATCCTTATGCCAGCGCTGTTTCATATTGCCCCGCATACGGGGTAAGATGGGAAAAATACAGGTTTAATTAATAATACTTATTGTATGGTACAAACCAAAAAGACTGATTTTTTTCTTCCAAAATGAAAAGATTAATAAATGTTGATCAGTTTAAAAGAACAATTAGAGTGGACTGGCTCATATATGTATTGCTTTATTTGAACATGACCTTAGCGTTATCATCTTGCCCCGACTTCCCCTACACCGGAAGCGAAGATCGTTGGCCTGCGCAACGGTGCACGTTATGTCAGTGCTACCAACACCTGGATATATCCAGCTCGTAAATTCTCCACATCCTGCACTCGTTTAGAAGTTAGGGCACCTTATCACGATTTTGGTCAAGTCACCACTGGCGATTGATCCAAATTTTCGGTATCCGTGACATGGTCGCTATCATGAGGGAAAAATGCCGTCAGGCCAGGTGACGGTTCACAAAAAATATCCCTAGAGTTCCCGAAAACAGAACGGAAGATTTCACAGGATAAGA
Organism: Ophion ellenae; assembly: GCA_963210295.1. NCBI lineage: Eukaryota > Metazoa > Arthropoda > Insecta > Hymenoptera > Ichneumonidae > Ophion > Ophion ellenae. The sequence continues at coordinate 21,907,700 of OY723395.1, forward strand.
AACGTTCAAATGCCCATTAAGATTTCAGATAGCGATACTTCCTCTTATTATTTACCGTTACTTTTCACTTTTCGGCAAGATCGTAAGAAAAGTTTAACGTGTCTTCGCGAACGTGTTCCCTCATGGTGGAGTCGGATCATAGCTGCACGAAGAAAAAAACTATCGTTGCCCTAAGTGCAAAATGCGAGGGGCCAAAGTCCCCGTTCGGGTAGCCGTGACCGGCCAACCGTATAATATCGTAGCGTCTACACCTTGGACGTAATGATAAAGGTTGGGCGCTGTTCCGCGTTCATTGCGTACATCCTTCGGAGGGGGTGATTGGTTATTAGTTTTGGCTTTCCGATACGATCTTAATGGAGAATACTTAGGTGGGAGGCTCCGAGACATTGAGAATGATCTACACCGGGCCCCGTGCACCTCCCTCATCCTTGCACCATACAGTATGCACGTGGGTAAAAAAGAATTTCAAGGTCATCATCTCGAAGGGATCTAAAATGTATCACCTAAGGATTGTTTTTTCTTCTCTCGGTGTTAAAATAAGGATCTAGTGTGTTCGGAGTTTTACTTTTTTACACGCAAGGAGTTTGCCACTTTTAATCTTCTGAGTCAGCATCCTAGTATTTTTTTTCGCTCTTAACCACTCTCCCAATCCTTGTCTTCCTAAAGGGCCGAAGAGAGCGAAAGGAAGAGAAGACTGACTCGCGCACGAGATAATTTTTTTACTGAAGGTAGATGGTTGCATACTGAAAGTAACCCCGATAAAATTTTGCCCCTCAACTCGCCTCAACCCTAAGAAATAGGGGTTGAAAACTTAAAAATCGCCGTATCTCGATAATTAGTAGCACGATCAAAAAAGGTTTCGAACAAAAGTTGTTTAGAATAATAAAATTCGTGTAAAGTTATTCAACGTCCAACCCTCCATCGTTGAAAATAGCGGCACAAAAACTATACGAAATTTCAGGGTTGATGCGGTGCTCTCGTGGTTTGTGCCGCTATTTTCAAAGATAAGGGATTGGACGTCGGATAACTGTATACGTATTTTATTATTCCAAACAACTTTTGTTTGAAACATTTTTTCATCGGGCTATTAATTATCGAGATACGGCGATTTTTAAGTTTTCAACCCCTATTTCTCAGGGTTGAGGCGAGTGGAGGGGCAACATTTTATTGGGTTTACCTTCCGTATGTAACCATCGACCGCCAGTAAAAAAATCATATTCTACGCTAAAAAGTGCTGGGTTTTCGTCTCTTTTACTGGACTAAGAGCAGAGCAAGTTGCTGAGAGCACAGCCTCGCAGAGCCTCGCACAGCGCACACAACAATGCAGCAAACACGATCGCGATAAGATCTGCGCGGATCCGAACTGCCCGCGCGTCCTTTGGTGCGAGCAAGCGAGAAAAAGAATACACGATACATCCAAGCGGGTATAGAAGAAGACAAAGACGGGCTAGGAACGAGTGAGATGGAACGCCCGCTGTGATACCCACGCCATTTTTTTATTTCCACGCAGCCCTTAACTCTCGTGTGGCTCCGAGGGATTCATCGAGTTGCCAGCCGCGGAATAGCGCTTTGTTTATCCGCGGCTTGTTACACTCGGCATTGAGTCCTTTTGGCGTGTGTGCAGTCAAACCACTGAAGACATGGCAAGAACATCGGAGGAAGAGCGGAAGGGAGCCTGGTTCGAAATATACGAAGACAGCGAAACGTGAATAAGGTATGCACTGAGGTTTAGGCCCGCCTCGTAAAGATGCAAGACTCGAACTGACAAGCCAACAGGGTCACTCGTGGCGAGCAGGCATCTAAATCCCATCGAATGTGATAGTTATGAAGACTCTTTGACGTCGTGTGAAACGGAGACCGAGTTCGGAATAAAAGAAACCGAATAGGGGGCTCATGATACATTCATGAAGGCATTGGAGTAGGAGTGCCCAGCAGTCGCATCCACTTCCTTCGAGACACCTGGCTCCACTGAAATTCGATAGAAAGAAGGAAGGGTATTGGGTCTCAGCCGGCGTCTCGAGTTGGGCTAACCCGTTTCCGGACAATTGATATATCGCACGACGATGCACATGGCGCGATAAAAAAAAAACGTCTTTGGTTGCTGTCCTTTTCTCTACGGGAGTATCATACAGCGCCGACAATGCCCTGAAAAGTTATTTCGGCTTGGAGCCCCTGGAGCAATGTCTTCATTGGATACCCCTTTTCTATTACACTTACCTGGACACTGAGGAACCTCGCACCGCCTTCCACCATTCAATTCATGCTAACCTTCACTAAACCCGATGCCCGAGCCTGCTAGCGAACTGGCCTATCTTCTCCGATTACTCCTCGGAGGGGGTAATCGGCACGGAATAAAATCAATTTCCAAAGCGAGCCAACCGCAACCGGCCGCAGAACATCGTGCCCCGGTTAGGGTCGTCACTTCAACCGGAACACCAAAGTACTTTTTGCACTTTCTCCTGCGCGCATATCCTTGCGGGTGTAAGAGCTTGCGGGTGGATCCTGCTGATGCTTTCGTCTTCACTATCGCGCAATCTCGCGGGCCTAGAGAGACCAGAGGTTACGGCCAATAAGGACGGAAGAACGGAGTGAATTCATCGACGAATCCTCCAGTTGTTCTTGGAGAGTATGTGTGTGTGTAAAGTGTGGCGCAAAAAGTCTCAGCATCCAAAGATTCAACATTGGCAGCGAACAACGTGCTGAGAGAGTGGTATACGTCCAGTCAAACGGAACGAACGAGCGGCTAAGAGGTGGAACCGAACAACCAGCAGGCCTGCCCAGTCAATCCACGTGTAACGCGCCGGTTTCGATAAATCGAATAACAAACGAAGGAAAAAAAGCAACGGGAGAAGGTAGAAGAAGGGTTCTAGCTCGTGGTTGAAAGAAAGAGTACTGGAGGCAGAAAAGGTTCAAGTGTCTCGATAAAAGAAGCGCGGAAGAATCGAACAGGAACTTCAGACGAAGAAGTAAAAGGAATAAAGCAATCCTAGCTTCTACCAGGATAGAGGCAACGTCGCGAAAGGACAAAGACGCCTCGCCATACACTGATCGCACAACCAGCGGCTGCTGAATCGCTGAATAAGATCGGGAATCGGCAACCACCGAACGGCACAACGTGACACCACTAGGAGGCATATACTTGTGGGAAAAAGTGGCCGATTTCTTTTACAGTTTACTTTATCAATCTAAAAGGAATGAACTCGACCGCCGACACTTTCCCGCGTGTTTGTGTTCGTAAAAACCAAGTGATTCCAGTATGGTGTTCTCAACCATATTTGAACTATATTTTATGGTTTCCTGAGAGGACGATAATACTTTATAGCTTTAGTTACTGCCAAAAGTATAGTATTGCTTATTGATATTTTAGCAGTTGGATGAATTATGCACATATGTTAACCGCAACCACCGATCTTACAAACATACGTTTATTCTTCAATGCTATGTAATATAGTAGGTTTTCATAAAATGGATATTCCCTGGTACTGTAAAAAATGTACTTCCCCAAGATTCTAGTAGTGAACTAAAATTTATATACATTGATTAAAAATGTTGCCTGTGATTTGCGACGATGTTTATAGTGACTTGTACCATATTATAAGATACGACCTGCTATATGCGTATTGGGTGTGTTGTTCAAGTGTTGGTACAAGGCATCAATGCCTGTCTACTAAATGCATAGAATATTTCACAAATCCAAAATAAAATAAAATACGCAACTGGGAGATCCACCTCGATTTTTTTTTTTATTATCGTTCGCCATTCCCTGACCTCCTGTAATGATTTATTTCGAAGAAAACGTTTCGCCCGATCGGAATCCAACCTAGAAGCCGACTCCTTACCTTCTGCCTATCCTACGCACGCTGCCACTACGCTACCGAGTACGTTCGAATAGCTGTTACCTGCGATTTAAGTGAAATTTTGAACAGATCTTTTTTTATAATTCAAGTCACTGTTTAAATGGATGTTTGGCGCTTCGCAACAGTTTTGTACCATTTTATAGTGATTTATACCATATTATATGATACGACCTGCTAAATGTATAGTCCTACAAGAACAGAAGTTGAGCTGCAAGAAGAAGTGTTGAACTGATAACCTATTTTTGCAATGCAACATACCTACTATGTAACAGTTTGTGAGACATGTGTACACTGAGAAAAAAACCAATTGAATCAAAAAAATAAATTGGTTGATTTAAATAAATGTCTAATCGCGGAGTGCCACCGATATATGAGATATATAGTTATAATACTATAAAATATTGGAAAATGTGATTGATTCAAATAACATATTATTTTATTTGAAAATCTCTTCTGTTCTCTGAATATCTACATTGAAATCATTCTATATACAATCCGTAGATGTATTGATGAAATAATTAAGTGGTTGCTACAACATTTTTTATTTCGTACAAAAATATAATCAATAGAATGAATTATTTCTTTAGTACATCGAAACGAATGTGCCGTTAGACGTAAGTTTTTCAATTTATTTTAATTCTTAAATGAAAAGTGAGCATTAGAATGATCATCCACGATAATAGTGGAGAGAATATGAGATACCCAATGGAATATCCATGGAGAGAATATCAGATATTCAACTGGTAAGGACAGATATTACACTTTGATCTTAATCACAGGCCAAGAAGCGATACTCTTTAGAGTTTCTCCGGTGCTTAAGTAGATTTTTGTATCGCGTTACGCTTACGAGAAACGAGCGCGCGTGCGGCTTCTAGCGGTTGCTTCGAGAACTACGGGTTTCCTCACACCTAAAATTTCCGTGGCGCTCGGCCATATTTGGTTAAACTTTTTCAACCAAATGCGCAAGAAACAAATTTTATTTCCACATAATCTTTTAACCAATGCCGACGTTTGCTTAATATTTTTCAATCAAAATAAAATATTAATATTTTAACGAATAACGTACTTCAAAATCAATATCGCATATGGTGAAAAAAAAATAACATATTTACTCAATGGAAATTTTATCTGAATCAAACGAGCGAAGTTCAATTTTTCTTGTGTACTAGAATCAACAATATTTATGTTATGAATTGAAACGCTTTCTTTGTTCTAAAATATATCTAATAATAATATATTGTTCCCGGCTAACAATATATCTTTAGAATGAAAAAAAACTCAATTTTATCATGTTATTAAAGTCAATAGCGTTTTGTTTGGACTAATAAGTCAGATTATTTACACCAACAATTTTACAATTGAATCAACGAAATTTCATTCAATAACACCAATGATATCGGATCAATGATTTTTTTTCTCAGTGTAGTTCTATAAACTGTTGAGCTTCGTTTGTTCGAACTGCAAATCATTTACGTCTTCGCTATGAGTAAACTTTACTATTATTTTTTTCGTATAGTGACTTTTCCTAAAGTCTTCTCACAAATTGCACTCGGAAAACGTTAATGTTATCCATATGTGTTGTACAAACATGAAAAGAATAGTAGAAGTGTGACTGAACAAAACTCAACGTACAGCATACAACATTACTATTTGTACGCCGATTTTGTCATAGCACTCAATTAACCATATCCATATAGTCAAACCCTTTACAATAGTGAATAATCATTTCGGGGATAATAGATAGTCAAACACGCCACCCAAATCGCATGTTTAGGTACACTTTTCGCTTATAGTCATGTTAACCATATTATGATTGCGGTATCAATAAACTATAATGAATTTTACTATTCCCTCTTCAACCATGGGCGTTTGTTGTAAATACTATGTACTTTCCTCTCAGTGCACCCACATCTGACGATTTTTCCAGGGTTCGTATGTTCGTGCGATATAAAGTCGAACCCAAAACGCAATTACCTCGTGATGCTCCTGTGAAAAGGATATCCAAGTGGGAAGAGGGTCAAGGACCTACGGTCCTCTCTGGAACGGAGAGCAAGAGACCATCTCGCGCGACTTTGAAATGAAGTTGTCTTCCTCCGTGGCTAGAAAGCGAGGTACAGCAGGAGAGAGACAGGATCAAACGGCGTGTCGGAGCTCTTTGCCAATTTCTTCGTTTCGTCACACGGCGAAACGCCGATGTTAACTGCAGCAAGCCCGCATTGTCGATGTCTTTCTTAGCGCAGACTTACTCCGCGAGTTCTTTCTTCGGGGGCGCTCGCGAATGAAGAAATTGAACGGTTGAGTCCCGAAATGGTGAGACAGTCATGACGCGTTGAAAATGCGCATATTGAACGCTTCTCGTCACGATTTCTTATTTCGTCACACGCGATCGTAAACCGCGATATATCTGCGGAAGGTCAACGATTCCCGCTCCATTTTCATTCAGGTATCGACGATCCATTGGCGCTTGGTCTTCATAAGCTGGTGGTGAATCATTGGGCGCTGTCTTCCACCGTTCGCTCGTACGTGAGACCATTCTCGAGTCGACAACTCATTCGATTGAGGCGTTGAAGGTCTTCATCGTTACCGATAACTTACGGTCTTTCGTAACTTTATTATGAGAAGCAGGATGATACGGAATAAATTGAAAGCGTCAATTAACGATGCTCTCGGGATGATTTTGAGTGGATCGAAGAGCGCCTCGCCGCGGCAGACATCACACTTGCCGTCACTTTGGGCAACGGGATCGCGGCATCTAAGAAGCCTCGTGAAGATCTTCCTGCTACCGTTATAGTTCAGAGTGTTCGCTGGAGAAGCGACAGGGCGAACGAGGTACGCCTAGGACTAGCGAGCAGGTCTCGGCGCAGGCCTCGAGGATAATGAAAGGCCACTGGAGCGGGCAATTTCACGCCGGTGAAATTTAGAGTCTTCGCACGGCATTAGAGCGAAGATGCGAGAGATTGAGAATGAGAAGGCGAGCCGAGAGGTCTCCACGGATCGTCGAGTCTGCCTCCTGATCATCCTTTCTTCCGTTTCTCGAATACACCATATACTTTCGAGTAATATCGCTGGAGATCATTGCAAAGTGGCTTCTGTAGAGCTTGAAATTTATCACAGCCAATTACGAATTTTCGAATGTTTCTTGAACTGCTGGACGAAAGTCCACCAATCAACGGTTAGGCTCTTTCTTTTCCGCAATTGACAACAGCAAGCGGACTTTTGATGACGTTCGTGGGTTTTTAGGATACACAAGCTGGAAGCGAATGCTAATGCGATCAGAATTCAATTGGACATTCGTATCCATTTTCTTATTGGGTTCTCCAATCGACCGGCGAAGTTTTGTGCTCCCAGTTCACCGAAATCTCATCAATGACGCAGGCGAATAAGAACGAAACGTCTCAAAGTTCTTGATTACTTTTCTCTGTCTGTTTGCTCCCGTCGATAGAATTCATACATTTTTATGATAGTTGTGAGCAATGCCTTTGATGTTTTTGCTGGCTTTATAGGTATCAATGATTACTCGTAGAGTGGATCGCGGTGAAAAGTTCGATGAAAGATATCCCAATCGAACGGAGTCGGTATATGGCCGGGAATTCTCAACCGCGGCCCAGGTACCTTTTATTCCCAGCCTACCGACTATATCGATCATCGATGATAGGCTTGATGAGGATCGTACGCTCCCTCTTTCTCTCTCTTTCGCGATCGAGGGGAGCAGGGGGAAAAAACTGGCCACTCGGCGGCGCTGAACATAAACGGCTTTTTGTCACGTCGTCAGCAAACCCTTGAATATTCAACGCGGTTGGATAAGATGCGAGACGAACCAACGACGCAGCTCGAAAGATGCTTTTGGCTTTTCGGGCCAGCGAGAAAGCGGCCGAAAAAAAGGCGAGCCGCGCAGTTCCAAAAGGTAAAAGAGGTGGGAATAAGGTAGCCGAAGAGACGAGGGCGCGCGCGCTCCACGCATCAACATCGTCGCGGTAATTAATATTGATTTTATTAAATCCTTCGCTTCTTGCGCCACACACGATCCCCCCGGCCCCTTCGCCAGCAACAGTTGTCCATTTCCTACATGACCATCAGACGAGGGACAAGAAGAGGGCGCTTCCTCCCCTCCTCCTGTCTCGCATTCCCATTTGGTTTCTTTTTTTTCTCAACAATAGCCGGATATGGCGGCGCACCGAGTCCTTCGTGGATGCTCCACTTTAAGGTAGTCACTGCACGTGGACCAGATCCCAAATTAAATTACGTTGCTGTGGAATTCTTTGGGGACCTTTTTTGAGAACTTGTAGAAATATTTGTCGGTCGAGGGGTACTGACGAGAAGCATCACTTTCGTGTCCGCCTTCGATTTTGTTGAGACTCATGTATACGGTGGAGCATTCAAAACTATCAGACACGTATTTTTTTTTATCGACGGAAAAACTATTTTGAGGGGTGAAACCACCCCTCAAGGGGCTATACCAGTGTGACACTTTCAAAAAATCGATTTCTTTTGCCTTTTTCGACAGTCTATACTTTCTACAATATCATCATCATTTATATCATTTATATCGATATCATTTCATCCTGCAAAAATCGGTAGTTAAATCTTCAAACGAGTTTTTCTCGAATTGAGATTTTTCAAATTTGCTGATCTTATAACTCAAAGAGCAATTATCCGATTGACTTGAAATTTGAACTAAGTACTCTTGAATATATTTACTCTACAATGACGTAGGATATTTTTGATTGGATGAAAATTGACGATTTGGCATTGAAAAAAACGACCATTTTATAGGCAAGAAAATATACTTTTTTTTTCATAATTACGCTATTTTGTTAGATTTTGATATTTTTCGAAAATCCTACGTCATTGTACATGAAATACCTTTCAGTTTAACGACATTTTTTCCTTTTCCGGTTTCAGCTACTCAATCGGCCGGAATCATGTCAGCAGTGGAGGAACTTTTTTCGGAACTCTTTCGGTCGGATTAAAAAAAATAATTACCATATCAAATTGCACATTGAGAATTCTGTATGAAGATACAGCAGGAGCTACATTTATTATATGAGCAAAAATGCGCGGGAGATGGGGAGAGAGGGGGGGGGGGTGAAAAAAATCAACACCGCCAAATAAATCTAATTTAGCCGAACAAATTTCTCGACCTTTCTCTCTCCCTCCCTTTCACACACACTCGCACTTGGCCTCTCAGCAAATTTACGGCGTGACCAAGTACCTCCACGTTGCATACCTTGGGGAGAGAGATATTCGACGAAAGATTGAGGAAGACGGAGATAACGAGAAGGAGAACGAAAGAATGAGAAGGAGATGAAAATAACGAGGTAAAGAAGAGCATAAAGGGGAATAAAGAAATCGAGGAAGTAAGACAGAGAGAGAAAGAAAGAGGGAGGGAGAAAGAGAGAGAGAGAGAAAGAGAGTGTGGCGCGAGTCCAACTCGCACCCCCAAGCGCTACCGATCGAATTGCTTTCTGGGCTGTCCAGCCCGTGGCGCTGGTCCTGTATATACCGCATAATACCAGGTAGCAGACCCAGGGAAGAAAGTGAGAAAAACGAGAGCGAGAGAAAAGACGAAAAAAAAAGACCGGACGAAGAATAATAAGATGTGGCAAACTCGATCGCGAGAACTCCCGCCGGTAAGGGAACGAGAGAAGGAGCGAAATTTATAATTGCCGGAAATGCAAGCAATTCGTGTTATATGCAGAGCGGAAAGTATATCGACTGATTGATTGAGTGAGCGAAAAACATTTCGCCTAATGAACGAATGATTCGGACAAAGCCTTCAATTTGATTTCACTTATAAGGAGAGCGAAATTGCAAGCCATTCGAGCTGCGCGCTAAATCCGATGTTGTATGATCTCGAAGCAAACGGCAGGCTTGCTGACCAGCAGGCCTGGATGTCGTTCCAATTGAGCCGAGGGGAGTAACAAGAGAGAGAGAGAGACCCCACACTCTCCAATCGATTCTGCATCGGTGTGTCGTGTGTGTGACATTGAGTACCAACCGCACGTTGGATGCTAATTACCCCCGGGTAATTAAACAACATAGGAGCCGAACGAAAGATCGCGCGAATCAATCAACAGCTCGGTGAGCTCGGCCGTTGCTTGTCGCACGCCCGAGATGAGGGTTACACCAACGGCTCGCGATCCCTCGGCCGGTGGGTTCCTTCGGTTCGAGGTAGCTTTGTCGACCGTTGCGCCGAGGGACTCGGGGATAATTGGAGCGGCGACAAGTTGATCAACGCCAATACGCTCTCGCTCTTTTTTCCCCACTGGCTCCCTCTGTACCCTATCGCCCCGTCAGGCAAAACGAATGGTCGGGAGGATAAGATTCGAATTAAAGGGACGAGGGTAAACTTGGCAGTCGAAGAATCAACATCACAAACCCTTGGCGATGATGAAGCATGGCACTCATCGGCTCTTTTGGGCATCCAGGCATTTGGATCAACAATGAACTTTTTCTTCGTTAAGGATCTTTCGTAAGCCCTGTGTATTTTATGACTTTGTCCCGTTTACTTGTAGCCCATACTTGGAACTCTATTTGCTCGGCACGAGAGATCATCCGGGCTTGCAGTCACTCGCTTCTTGAGGGGGGACATACACCTAGGAGCCGGAAAAAAGGTCATTTTTGTGATTTTTTTTCAAGGAAAACTATTTGTAATTTCGGATTGGGGTTTCAATTATCTAAAAGTATATACATTTGAAAATATGTTTAATTTTCTTTATTTAAAAATATCAAGATCAAATACCTACAACTTTTGAATAAAACAATATTTTTTGAATTCCGTACGTACTTCTCCAGGTATCCTAATGTAGACTGACGAGAATTTTTGTTTTTTGTTCTAGGTAAAAAATTGTGGATGCTAAATGTCACGCCACGGATCGCCTCAAAAAAGATAACAAAAGAAAATATTAATAGTCGATCATTTTGACCATGGAAAAAAAAATTATTTTCTAACAGCTTGATGTTCATACTAAATAGATGTGTAATCAATTTCGTGAGTGAATCACTTGTTCATACGAAAAAAAAAATTGTTAAATGCGCACATGATTTTATACGCCGCGATTCCAGCGCCATAGCGATAAACCGATAGGTCAACAGGGGATTCCGACTCACTTCATCAGAGCTCGCACTAAAAAGTTTTTTGGCACTGGCACTATGCCCTCCGTTATTTTTCGTATTACGATTAATATGTTGGGTTCCAAAAAAAATTTGTTCACATGGACGCCGGTTCATTTGGTAGAAAAAGTTGATATCTTTCTTGAGTTATCGCGGCGAGACCAGTACAAGATGCTGTTTCGAGAAAAACGCGTTTAAGTTCTCGCACCGTACTACGGCAGAAAAAATGCAACTTACGTACGTTAAAAATTGTCGGCGCTGTAGAAGGACTGCTCGAGTTCAGCTTTTTCTGTGGCAGAAATCGCAGAACGTCGGTTTTTTGTCCACCCTAGCTTCTTTTGTCGACGCTTGCGATCTCTCGTGTGCATCCAACAAGTGTTTCTGGTCACGCAACCTTAGCAGAGTATTGGAGATTTATTGCTCTCCCGAGCTCAATTTTACGATTTTTTTTTTAGTTTTCTTTGCGCCAAAATGTTGGGAAGGGATTGCGAAAACAGAATACAAAAAAAAAAACGAAAAAAAATCGAGATTTTTCGATGCCTAGTGCCCTTAAGGCCTTATATACGCGATTTCGCCGATTTTCGAAAGTACTTTTCTAGACGTGGTTAAAAAAAATAACGCATATACTGACAATATTTTTTTTACAGATCATTTATTCACATGGTTAAGTATATGTAAAAAAATAATCAGAAATATTAACAAATGGCGGGGATATAACATAATAAAGCAATGTATTTGTTTGCGCGCGCGTTGATGGTGAAAGTTCTCGGCATCGATGTGGGTGTCTGAAAAAAATGAACATATTTATAATTGCATAATGAATGTTTTTTCAGGGTGAACCAACAATATTATTAAAAAAAATATATTATAATAAACATTCGAAACTTAAATTTTTACTCAAAATTCTGTCGGTACTTTATTTTTTATATTTTTTTGTGTCATTGAAATTTTTGTTTCTGTGGTTCACACGATAGGTGATGATACCAAGCATATGTTGTAAAAATTTCAAAGCGATCTGCACCTTCGTGGAAGAGTTAGAACTTTCACAAGGTTAAAAAAAGTGAATCGTGGAAAAACGGCTTTAAAGTTGGCGGTCGGGCGCGCCTCGCGGTATCCATTATAAATGCAATCTTACCTTATTTTTGGAATTTTTGTAATTTTTCACTTCTGTAAAGCTTAAACTATTCCTAACCGTTCAGGCCAATGGAATGAAAAATAATTTGAAAAATGAATAATTTTGAAATTTTCCGCGTATATCAGGCCTTAAGGGGTGAGATGCAGTTAGAGGCGTAAAAAACGAGAATTTCAATAAATTTTTTTTTAAAGTAATTAAGTTTGTTTCACAAAAGTGGTTACACAGACTTTTTATGTTATATTTCAACTTGACTGGTACAAATTTTCAAAGAAAAATATTGATTACTTATAAAAATATCGCCATCTTTGTCGGACCCCCTTCGGCATGTAGTGCTTTGCGGTGACCATCATAAAATTTTACTGGATCACCTGAAATAAAAAAAACAAAAAAAAAATCATTAGTTTAATAATAAATCTAGTCCTTAATCGAAGTTTTTTTTTAAATTAACAAAATGGCGGCTTCCGCCAGATAACATTCGATTTTTGACCAAAAAATTTCTCGTTTATTGTTGAAAAAAAATATAAATTTTCAACAAACATGGAAATCCTTCGATTAAGGACTAGTTTTTAATGCTGTCAATAAGCACACCAAATTTCATCAAAATCAATCGAGTGGTTTTTGAATTATAGTGGTCACCGACTTGAAAAACATAGTTGCGCGAAAAACGCGTTTAAAGTTTTGTGGATGGATGAAGCTAAACTTTTTTTTAATGTATTTTGATCGGCTGAATCCGAATATCACAATTTTTTGCCGAAAAGTCGGGCATGCAATTGTTTATAGCCAATCGTTAAAACAATTTTTCAAAAAATTAAAGTTTTTCGGGATGAATTATTTTTTTAAAATATTTTGGGCAATTTTAAAACGAAAGTATTCTTTATAGAATTTCGCTAAAGTTCATAGTTTTTGAGTAATACATTTTTGAAAATTCCTGAAAGAATTTTCCAATTGTACACTTGTTTCATGTATACAAATACTAATGAAAAAATTACTTACATCGAATTATCAATTCCTGGCCCATACAATAGGGCTTCCGCCGATGTGGAAGCTTTCAAAATATCAATTTGTTGTTGTCTTCGAAGCATTCTGCCTTCCCGGGTATTATCGTTTGCGCGTTTGTCAGTCGCTACCTGCCATGGGGACCCGACGCTCCTTCACTAATTGTGGGATATCCCGGAAACTATTCATCGGATTGACTTGAAATCTTCAGGGAATATTTTCCAAACATCATATTTCAAGAAAATGTAAAAAAATCGATTTTTTAAAAATTCTGACTGCATCTCCCCCCCAATGCACTACTTTACGAGGGCGCAGGGAAACTGTGGCAAACCCGTACCAATAACAACCTTGCAATATAAGAATTGAGGAAATAATTTTTCACATTAATCGAAGTCCCCCAAAGGCAATCGATAGCTCAATGTTTCTCGCTAATGGAAGAAGAAAAAACGAAGTGTCATTCAATAAAGTTCCACGGAGTCTCACCAAGAGAGGCGCGCATCCTTGGACTTCCACATCGCGAAACGATCTTTTTCTCTTACCAATTGGGCTACGGGAGGATTCTTCCGTAATTGGAACGCCCGAAGTTGGCTCCCGTACACGTGACCAGAAAGATTTATCTCGCGAAGTGGCCGCGGTGAATTTCGACGTGTTCCGTTTCTTTTTTCCTCTTCTCGAACTTCAGGAAATTCTCCACTTTTTTATTGGAGTCTGAACATTTTCTCTCTCTATATATATATATATAAACCTGCCAGGACGTAGCATTTTAAGAGCAAACTGTCAATCGTCAGTTATGGAAAAAGAAACAATAATGAATCGATCAATGTTCATTTGGCAAGTGCATGATGTCTCAACCTGTTTGAATTTCAGCTCAATTGTTCAATAGGGTCAAAGTGGGACCAGTGACAACAGGGGGTACACTGAACCTTTTCTGTTTTTCAAAAGTGGACATGCATGTATGTGCGTCTCTTGGGGGCGTACACAAATTACGTAACGCAAAATTTCCCAATTTTTGACCCCCCCCCCCCCCTTCCGCCGCGTAACGGGACCGTAACGCTTGGCCAGAACCCCCCCCCCCCCTATTTCGTTACGTAACGGGTGCTTTGTCGTCAATAATAGCGATTTTTTTCATAGACATAACTAATTATGAACGGATCAGGTTTATACTCATTTTATGAAGTACATATTCATCTAGTTTTATACCAATTTTTGTGACAAAATCTTGAAAATTAACCGAAATATAAGCCTTGATGTGACGACGAAAAAAAAAATTCTCTTCATTGTCCCATCGATATCTTTATGAAAGGTTATCTGTAAATTAAAAGTGAACAATTTATTGATATCTATACCAATGTAGCTATCGTTATGCGTAGTCGTTTTTTTATTTTGTTTTTTTTTTTTTACAAAATGCCGACAGTTTGGGCATTTTTTTCTATTTTCAAGGCCCTTTTTCTATATTCAAGCAGTCTTTAAAAAATGGTAATTATCAAATATTAAAAACGCGAATACGTACAACCTTAGCCACTGCGATTACAAATTTTTTTTTTTAATTGAAAATCGGTTGATAAGTTTTTAAGTATTCGTTCGGACAAGGTCGAAAAAATCTAGTTTCGATAAAAACGCGTTCAAAGTTTTCTTTCTGTGTTTCTTGATATAAAGTTATGTTTTTTTCTAGAATATTGATACTTACATTGAAGTATCTAGTCGCGGGCGATATGACGGTTCTTCATGGGGTACACACTGTGTACCCTAAGGCGAGATATACATTTAGACAGGAACAAAATAAGCAATATTGAGGGATTTTTTAAACTAAGAAATAATTATTCTACAATTATCAAACTTTAGGTATACCTTAATAGTACATTTAAGTATACGAAGCAATGTTTAAAATTTAATTCATCATTAAAATGGCGAAGCTGTGGCAGAGTGTTACAGCAAGGTTGCCGCGGGAGTTGCGAATCGGCGTGCAGTCTATCTTCCCGTAAACTTTGATTTGCAAAAAAGGTCAAATATTTTTTCAGTTAGAGCATGCATAGTTTCTATGTGACGGTAATTAGAATGAAGAAAATGAAAACTGGAGAAAATGGCACGCATTTACAAATAAAAATTAACATTTCACGCAACATTTCTGTAAAATGTGGATTAAAAAAGTAGTTTTTTTCCTAATTTTTCAAAAACAATCTTCGTCAAGTAGAAGGTACCAATATTATCAATATTTCTACCAAGTTTCAACTCAGTCGGCTTAATAGTTTTTGAGTTATCCGGCAGGCGAATTTCGATAAAGCAGTTTTGAGCCAAACGCTTTTGAAGTTCATGCCCGCTTCGAATCTGAGCGGTGAGGCACAGCGTTAACGGTTTGAAGTTTGTCGAATTTCGCTTTGAAAGTTTGAGAAAATATTCTACATGTATAGTTCTATCGTTTAAAAAGAAAAAAAAAGAAATCGATTTTTTGATCGTTGTAAATGTAAATCCCGCCTTAAGTCATTTGTAAATTCTAAAAAACTTCAAATTTAATTTACGATTGCAGGATGCCTAGAAGAAGAACAGCAGCGGGTGGAAGAAAAATAGGGACGACGCCAGAAGAAGAAATTTGCATTGTTTCTATAATATCTGTTAAAATGACAAAACTACCTAGATTCGAAGAAGACATTATGTTTGTTCGAGTGTTGTTGATTTTGATGTTTATTTTACTGCTCATTATTCAATCATTTTGAAGCTTTGTGCTATTGAATATGTTTTGTTACTTAATGTTGATTAATATTTAAATGAGAAAAATACTTGATACACCTATATTGGAGAAGCTAATAAGAATAACACAAGATAATTGGATAAGTTAAAATATGAATATTTTTGCGTTGTGATTTAGATAGGTACTGGCACTACCTCCTTAGGCAGGTACTCATTGTTGATTAATATTCAATAGATGATTGTGATTGATCTCATAATATGCTGTTTTTTCAACTAATTTTTCAATAGTTCACTGTATAATACCCCCCCTCCCCCCCATTGTATAGAGAAAAGATAATTTTCTTCAAATTTTGTTTGATCTACTATGAAATTAAGCATGTTTCACTGTGTACACCTCCAAGTACACAGTGGATCAAATCCCACTAAAAACAAGTGGATATTATCTCAGTATCTATTGGTTTAGGCCATTCAGTGTCGTTTAAGAAAACGAAGCCATTGAACATGCCTCACGTTTAGTCAGGGTTTCATTGAGATTGTGTTAACGGTTAGGCAGCTATAGCTCTGAAAAAATGAGCCACTGATCCCACTCTGACCTTACACTGAGAAAAAAAATCAATTGAATAAAAAAAATATATTGGTTGATCCAAATAAATGTGCTGCTGTGGAGTGCCACCGATATATGAGATTGTTACAATACTTTAAAATATTGGAAAAAGTGATTGATTTAAATAACATATTATTTTATTTTAAAAAGCTCTTCTGTTCTCTGAATATCTACATTATCCTTCAAATAAAATTATATTCTATTGAAATCATTGTATATACAATCCCTAGATGTATGGACGAAATAATTAAGCGGTTGCTACAACATTTTTTATTTCGTACAAAAATATAATCAATAGAATTAGTTATTTCTTACTCCATCGAAACGAATATGCCATGGGACGTAAGTTGTTCACTTTGTTTTAAATCTTAAATAAAAAGTGAGCATTAGAATGATCATCCACGATAATAGTGGACAGAATTTCAGATATCCAATGGAATATCCATGGAGAGAATATCAGATATTCAACTCATAAGAACAGATACTACACTTTGATCGTAGCCACAGGCCAAGAAGCGATACTCTTTAGAGTTTCTCCCGCGTTTAAGTAGATTTTCGGTTCGCGTTACGCTTACGAGAAACGAGCGCGCGTGCGGCTTCTAGCGGTTACCCCGAGAACTACGGGTTTCCACACCTATAATTTCGGTGACGCTCGGCCATGATTTGGTTGAATTTTTTCAACCAAATGCGCAAGAAACATTTTATTTTCGCATAATTTTTTAACCAATTCAGACATTTGCTTAATATTTTTCAATCAAAATAAAATATGAATATTTTAATGAATAATGTACTTGGAAATCAATATCGGATATGGTGAAAAAATAAAATAACATATTTACTCAATAGAAATTTTGTCTGAATCAAACGAGCAAAATTCAATTTTTCTTGTATACTTGAATCAACAATATTCATGTTATGAATCAAAACGCTTTTTTTGTTCGTTGCGAAAAATGCATTCAAACCTATATATTTGTTCGCGATAATTTTTTAGATAGTTTCAATAATACATTGTTCTCGGCTAACGATATATTTTTTGAATGATGAAAAACTTTTAATTTGATCATGTTATTAAAGTCAATAGCGTTTTGTGTGGACCAATAAATCCGATTATTTACACCAACAATTTTACAATTGAATCAACGAAATTTCATTCAACAACACCAATGATATTGGATCAATGATTTTGTTTTCTCAGTGTACTGATCGAAATTAATTTTCAACTTGGCTGTCTCCGAGTGATCCTTGATGTACTATCAAGCTTTAATTAAGTGATACCTAATGGCTGCAATTAAAAGGTTCCTCATCAGCAAGACCTAAATCTCCCCGCGCTGAATCGTCGCAATGAAGGTAAATCGCGTTTCCCCCGCTGAATTTACGACCCCAATGAGCTCAGTGTCATTAGGCGTTGACTGGCTTTTTTTTAAACTCGAAACTTTCCATCGATAATCAGGACTCGTAAGTGGCGAACCACTCGAAAGACGCCGAGTACATCGCCCCTCCGGTTAATGTCTCTCAGCGATAACAATAACGAACTTATACTCGCGAGTCGCGCCCCATCGAGCCAATAAAATATTCACGAAACGATAATAAAGCGTTCGGAAACTGGCTGGACGAGCGCATCCCCCGCTCCGTCTCGCTCTCTCCTTCGCCCACAAGTTGGGGTGAAGTGCTCAAGTCTTTGTGGCAAATGCAAACCGGAGTAATAAAAAAAAGAGCAAGAAAATTAAGCAAGAGTCGGGAGGTATGGTAGTCGAAATTCGATTACTTATACCGCACCTCGGGGTCAATTTTATCGAGCTCCCTCACTTCATTACTCACTAGACTTACCAGACGGCCTCTTTCGCCTCTTCATCGCCACACGAGTTCACTGCGCAGCCTCGTACCCCGGAGATGAGTCAAAAGAGAGCAAAAAGGGCACGAAAATAATATCCTACATGCCCATGCATCCCATCCACTCAGGGTGTACCCGATAACAATAACGGATTACCTACCCTGGGCTCCCCCTATGCCTTTTGATGTTCTGGCTAACATCGCTGATGACGTTCTCGGTTCTCCTTTCAACAAAGTGCCCTCAGTAGTCGTAAAGCTTGTCCTTTCACTCTTGGACTGTCGTTTCTCTTTCCTCTTCAGTCAAACTTTTCAGGATCCACTTCATTTGGTGTTTTCTGCGATCGCTCCACTGGTAAAACAATGACCACTCATCGTGATGAGTGTCCAGGCAGCAACTGTCTCCTCATCCCGTTACGGGGAGTCAACGTTCCAAAATAATTCAACAACCATTTTTGCCATTGATCAAGTTACAGGCTATGGAGGGGAGATCTTGATGAAGACATTGTAGAAGTGCAGGATATATGAAGACGTTGGAAGGTTGCAGGTGATGCATCCACGTGTAGCTGACCACCCGCTTTTGTATGTACACTCATCTTAGATACTTTGCTCTTGCTTATCTCAGCCCTCCGAATGTCCGACTATCTCACTTGAAGACTCGAGTTCCACTCCAAGACAAGTGTCGCTCACTGTTCTGCATGATCGTTGATCCGCACTCGGTATCTGCCTTCAACGTCACGTGACGCAGGAATCTTCCCATTCTCAAGTCTCTCGGACATTTGGGTCTTCTTTGAGTACCTTCGGGTACCTTCCGACTCGTTCCCCTTTATTTTTCATCGTTGGTTACAACGTCCACTCGTCACGGTACTCTGTATTCCTCACGTTTGCATTACCCCCGTTGCATTTTGGCGTTTCCATAATAGCTCTGTCGCTCTCTCACTCACACTGGGTAGGAACTCTCGCATGCGGTTTTATTGCCCCCGAGACGTCGGCATTCTTTTCCTTCATTATTCTCTCCGCTGGGTAGCTATGTTCCTTTTGTTCGCTTTTTTTTTTGGTATGTCGGTTCTTTCGTCTGTCACGAGCGGGCGTTTCCGACTCGACCGCACCGTCGTAGATAATTGACGACATATGCCACGCGAGAGATACTTGGCCTACACCCAAACTCTGAAAGGTTTCTGCAACTCGTTTTTTTCCAATCTGCTTTATCTTCGGTATCGATGTTTCCAGTCGTTGCCGCGAACTTGCCGATCTTGGTCTCATTGCTTTCGGCCCGTGCTGTTCATTCTTCCTGATTTTCAATGGCGCCATAACTGGGCCGATGCAGACAGCGTGTTGCTGATATTAACAGTGCCTGCACTGAGACAAAAAACTCATTGATCCAATATCATTGGTGTTGTTGAATGAAATTTCATTGATTTAATTGTAAAATTGTTGGTGTAAATAATCGGATTTATTAATGAAAACAAAACGCTGTTGACTTTAATAACATGATAAAATTAAAATTTTTTTTTTCATTCAAAAAATATATAGTTAGCCGTGAACAATATATTATTGAAACTATCGAAAAAATTATCGCGAGCAGATATATAGTTTTTAATGCATTTTCTGCAATGAACAAAAAAGCGTGTCAATTCATAACATGCATATTGTCGATTCGAGTACACAAGAAAAATTGAATTTCACTCGTTTGATTCAGATAAAATTGCTATTGAGTGCATATGTTATTTTATTATTATAGTAAATTATTCGTTAAAATATTAATATTTTATTTTGATTGAAAAATATTGAGCAAATGTCTGAATTGGTTAAAAAATTATGCAAAAATAAAATTTGTTTCTTGCGCATTTGGTTGAACAAATTCAACCAAATTATGGCCGTGCGCCACCGAAATTAATCAGTGTGAGGAAACCCGTAGTTCTCTGAGTGACCGCTAGAAGCCGCACGCGCACTCGTTTCTCGTAAGCGTAGCGCGAGCCGAAAATCTACTAGAGGGGGATTGTCTTTTTTTTTCGCAAAATTTACCGCTTTTTGGGAATTTTTTTGTGAAGAAAGTATACAACGGAAAACTTGTGAAACTTGGCATATAGTTTTATTGATCTGTTTACTACATACAAAAAATTTTTTAAACAATTTCATCAAAAAATCCGCCTCCCACCCCCCTCGACGCGCGATGGTCCTTTTTTGATGGTGTGCACGATTTCTCAAAAACTATTCAACCGATTGCCTTCAAATTTGGACAGAATGCTCAGCTGACATCCTTTTATCGTTTGATGAAGCAAAAAAGCAATACGTTTAATAGTTTTTTTATTTATAACAAAAAATCGATCAATTTTTTTCGAAAAATCGATACTTCAAGTTCAAAACGTCACCAAATCGTCAATTTTTTTTCCCTTCATCGAACGATAGCTATATGTGTCTAAAGTAAAATGCTTTTTGGGTTTTTGTTGCAGGACGAACGTGAAGGCTGTAATCGTGCACACCATCAAAAAAGGACCATCGCGCGTCGAGGGGGGTGGGAGGCGGATTTTTTTATGAAATTGTTTAAAAAATTTTTTGTATGTAGTAAACAGATCAATAAAACTATATGCCAAGTTTCACAAGTTTTCCGTTGTATACTTTCTTCACAAAAAAAATTCCCAAAAAGCGGTAAATTTTGCGAAAAAAAAAGACAATCCCCCCTTAAACGCCGGAAAAACTCTAAAGAGTATCGCTTCTTGGCCTGTGGCTAAGATCAACGTATAGTATCTGTTATTATCAGTTGAATATCTGACATTCTCTCCATGGATATTCCATTGGATATCTAATATTCTCTCCACTATTATCGTGGATGATCATTCTAATGCTCACTTTTTATTTAAGATTTAAAACAAATTGAAAAACTTACGTCTCATGGCATTTTTATCTCGATGTAGTAAATAAATAATTCATTCTATTGATTATATTTTTGTACGAAGTTAAAATTGTTGTAGCAACCGCTTACTTATTTTATCCATACATCTACGTAATGTATATAGAATAATTTCAATAGAATATAATTTTATTTGAAGGATAATGTAGATATTCAGAGAACAGAAGAGATTTTCAAATAAAATAATATGTTATTTAAATCAATCACATTTTCTAATATTTTATAGTATTGTAACAATCACATATATCGGTGGCACTCCGCGATCAGACATTCATTTGAATCAACCAATATATTTTTTTGATTCGATTCGTTTTTTTCTCAGTGTAAGATCATTATCTAGGCAACATGGGCACCAAATGGTCCAGCTATGGGGTCGTCTCGAGGCAACTGCTTCGGTCCAGTTTTAGTCCGGTCAGATGGTGAATTTTGCTGAAAATATTGGGTAGAACGCATTTTTTTCATTTCGTGGGGTGGTCGGTCATGAATATGAAACTCAGTTTCCGGGACGTCAAGGGTGGCAGAACGGCCGCCATCTTGAAATTACAGGTGTAATTAGTTTTTTAAATTTATCTCCGTAACCGTGAGGCTGACAAAATTTTTGTAGAGAGCCTTTTTGTAGTTGATACAATTATCCATAACGTTTTCTCATAACATTTTGCGATAATGTCAATAATAAAAAAGTTATAAGCAAAAAAAGATGAAAAATTAGGCGATAAAAAACTTTGCGGCAAGATTATTCATTATATGGAAATCTGACAATAAAATTCTTCTTACCTTTTTGGAGAGCATTTTGTTATAAACATTTTTAACAATTTTTTTAATTCGGTTTGTTTTTATTGATTTTTCAGCGTTGTGAAGGGAGGTAGTGGAAGGTGAGTAGGTTACAGCGGTATTAAAAAAATGTTAATAATTTCATTTCGAGCAGTAGTTTCTTTTTTTATTATATTGTTAAGTTTTTCAATCATTATTTCGAACTGATGAATCATCATCACTCTCAAATCTTATTCGTTTTGAAGGGCGGGGTTTGAAATTTAACTCCATAACCGCGAGGTCGACAAAAATTTTGTAGGAAGCTTTTTTGTAATTGATACAATTTTGTATAACTTTTATCAATAACATTTTGCGCTAATATCAATCTTTTAATTTTTCGTCGTTTTTTGTTTATAACTTTTGTATTATTAATATTAACGCAAAAAGTTGTTAATAATAGTTATGGAGCATTGTATCCACTACAAAAAAGCTTCCTACAAATGTTCTGTGGGCCTCACGGTTATGGAGATAAATTTAAAAAACCCGGCCCTTCAAAACGAATGTGGTTTGAGAGTGATGATTCATAATTTCGAAATAATCATTGAAACACTCAACAATATAATAAAAAACGAAACTACCACTCGAAATAAAATGAGTAACAATTGTTTTCTACCAACGTAACCTCCTCACCTACCACTATCTCCCTTCACAACGCTGGAAAATGAATAAAAACAAACCAAATTAAAAAAAATTGGTTAAATTGTTTATAACAAGATGCTCTCTAAAAAATGTAAGGAGCATTTTTATTGTCAGATTTCTAATTAATTAATAATCTTGCCTCCGTTTTTTATCTCCTAATTTTTCATCTTTTTTTGTTTATAACTTGTTTATTATTGACATTAGCCCAAAAAGTTACGGAAAAAAGTTATGGATAATTGTATCAACTACAAAAAAGCTCTCTACAAAAATTTCGTCAGCCTCACGGTTACGGAGATAAACAAAAAAAACTAATTCACCCTTAATTTCAAGACGTCGGCCGTTTGTACACCCTTAACATCCCAGAAACTGAGTTTTACACTCATGGTCGACCCCCCTACGAACCGAAAAAAAAGCGTTCCACCCAAAATTTTCGCGAGGCCTTTTTCGAAGCACCATTTGACCATGCCATTCAGGCCAATGAGAGGAAGATAGAAAACACAGGAAAACATGGCTGATGGTGGATTGGTGGAGAAATCGATTGATTCGGGTTTACGCATTGTACAGTCTACATCACTGTTCTAATCGGATCAAGTCTGCATAGGCTTCGATCCAAGTTCTCCAAGTCGAAAAAAAAAGTGTTGTTCTCTTCCACCAGTTGACCAAGCACGAAACCTTTGTTGAGGCGAAGGAAAAAAACAAGTGCCCCGCTCGGAGGACTCGGAGGTTTCAGCCGACACGGGATACTGGGAGAGTTCCTTATGCAAACCGGCTTCATACCTTCGCGATGAAAACAAAACGTAAAGTGAACACGAGAGACCCTTCGAGCCACCAAAGAACACTCCTCGCTTTCTCCGCCCTCCCTCTTCGTCATTGCCTCGTACTGCTTCCTCCGCGCACCTCTTCCCTTTTTGGATTGCTCTCTCACTCACACTCGACGTACGCCTTTTCTCGACGCTGTTTCTCTCTCGAGACACCCGCCACGCTATATAATGTAATATCAACGGATCGCCGATCCCACAGCCTTCGAATTGGGGCTACGCCTATCGAGAAATTCAAAAGCCCAAAACTCCAACTTCGAGGCAGGGATGTTGAGCAGTTTCCCTGTGCCCTCTTTCAAACGGAAAGGGTCGCTGGAGGCAACCCTCGGGAGGGGGGGGGGGGATTAGGTCCTGGAAATGGTCAAATCACAATTCAGGGGCGAAAACGAAAAAGGCAATACAATCCCCAAGGGCATAAGCAGGAACGTTGTAAGTAAAAATAAATAACTTCGCTTGCTACGATTACATGTCGCTGGCAAATTCATCGCAATTTAATTCCCTCTTCAATCTTTCATATCATATTGACACTATGTAAATCCGGCAAATTTGCATTCGTTTTCCATACGTATCAATATTTACCATGAATATTAAGATTTGTCTTTTTTTTTCAACGTCTCGGTGCGACGGTTCAAATGATCATTGGCAGATGTTATCACTGATACAAAATGAAATATGCCGAAAATTCATGTATATTGATGTAAAAATAAAAGGGCGAAAATGATAGGAGAAAGAAAGAAAGAGAGCGCGAGAGAGAGAGAGAGAAGCAGGAAGAACGAAAGCTAATTCGAGATCGATGCATGGTCGATTTATCGATCGAAAATCGGGGTACGCCTCTTCGGGAGATTTTGTTCCGTTGCAAAAGGCGTGTCCTCCGGGCAACGGTTGTCTCGTACTTCGAACCAGCGATAAAGACAGAGATGAAAAATGAAGTAGAGAAAAAAAAAGCTCGAAATTTCTGAGAGTCAAAATTAAAACGCGAAACGATGCGGTGAATTTTTTTTTTTTCGTTCTTTTTTTCTCAACGTTCTTGGTCCCTCGGTTCCTTGATGCTCTTTCCTCCACGCTTGACTCTCACGGGGCGATGCATATACAGTACAAGCTCGTGTGTATGATGTAAGCGGAGAAATATGGAGATTCGTTTTAGAAGCGATATTCTCTCCTGCGCTTTTTTTTCTCTCTCTCTCTTTTTCTCTTTCTCTCGCTCTTTTTTGGTCGTGGACCCGCGCCTCCTCTTGTCCCATGTTCACCAGGAGATAAATAGGCGTAAGACAATGGATCGCTTGGTTGCCTGCACTCTCTTTCCTTCTCTCTCTCTCTCTCTCTCTCTCTCTCTCTCTCTCTCGCTGTTCATTCGCTCTCGGGCTAGAATGAGAAAAAAGGAGAGAGAGAGGCAGAGGCCACGTGTGCTGGATAAAATTTGCATTCGCGTCCCTCCTCCTCGAACCGCCGATAAATCACTTCACGGCGGAACTGAGAGGAGTTGAGGAAAGAGCGAAGCTGAGAGAGACCCAGGACCAAGGGATGAAAAGGGCACCCCACTCGACGTCATGACGTGGAATTTGTGCAAACTTCTCGGCCGAAATAAAATAAGGGCGGTTTCTACTTCGTTGGGCCAAAAGATGTTCGATTTTTCACCAATTTTGGTATTTTTACTAAGCAGTCTCCATTAAACATGATATTTTTTTAAGTTTTTACTAGGAATGAATCAACACCATGAAACGCAAGTAGACAAGGGTGAGAAAACCATAAAGGGAAACGCTCGAATTTTCTCCAACAGCATGGAAACACAAGCCAAGATAATTTGTTATCAACTATTGGTTAAACCAATCATGGCCTATGCTGCGCCCATATGGTGGAATCTAGGAGCATCCGTAATGGAAAAGTACCGCAAATTCGAAAGATCCTGCATCAAAGCTGCTACAGGCGTGTATAGCCGAGTCAGAATACCAAAGAAGAATCGACAACAAGACACTGCACGACATGGCCGGAATCCCTTGGTTCGATATCTTCACCTTAAGGGGTTACCCCCACTTGCAATTTTGAAAAAATCGATTTTTTTATTGCATTTTTTTGGAGTATAAGTATCTGAGAATATGTCCTGGAAATTTCAAGTCGATCCGAACAAAATTGACTGAGATATGAGCGTTGAAAGAGAAGAATCCGCGTTGAAAGAGAAACTTTAAACGCGTTTTTCTCAAAATGGCATTTCTGAAGTCGGTGACCAAGATTACTCGAACACTAATGAACCGATCTTCTTGAAATTTTGCAGGCTTATTTAATACATAAAAATGTAGTCTTTAATCGTTCGATTTTTTTTCGAAAAAAATGGCCGTTTTATAGCCAAAAACGGCCGTTTTTTTCGTTAAAATCGAACCATTAACTTTGACTGTCCGCCATTTTGTGAAAAATGAATGTTTTTTAAAATCCTTCGATTAAAGACGAGTTTATACTTATATTTGACTGAATCCATCCGCATTTTTTTTCCAGATGATCCACTTCGCCGCAATGTTGGTCACCGCAAACCGTGTATATAAAAACATCATTTCATTGACGGCCATTTGCCACTAAACAATGTAATATTTTTCAATAAAAAAATTACTGAAAGTTCTTCAAGATGTGTTCTTTAAGATGGTATATCGATCGATTAAAAAAGTTTTGTAGTTTTCTTTAAAAAAATTCATGAAAAAGGCCTTTTTTGCGCTACAAGTGGGGGTAACGCCTTAAGGCAAATGAGAAGTTAGCGTTAAGGTGAAGTACATTGAACAAGATCGATAACATCTATG
Source organism: Ophion ellenae (assembly GCA_963210295.1). Classification (NCBI taxonomy): domain Eukaryota; kingdom Metazoa; phylum Arthropoda; class Insecta; order Hymenoptera; family Ichneumonidae; genus Ophion; species Ophion ellenae. Next base: position 21,933,878 of record OY723395.1, read on the forward strand.
TGAAAAACCTCAGATGTGAAGATCCCACCATGGCTCAGAGAATGGCCAGAAGCAAATACTCAGCGCCAGAAGTTTGCACTTATATGGAAGAACTAGGTTCCATCCAAAACGAGAACAACCTACCGACCATCTACCATATCAGCAGACATTGCACTGACAAGGCAATACCCATTTCCGAAGACACTCATCAGAATAATCTGATATACTCAACGGCCATCTCGGATGAGGATAAAAATTGCTTGGACAGACTATGTAAAGACTATTGGTGGCTTCAAGAAGCTGCTAAATTTATCGATGGGCTCAGGACCAGAGCCAGACTGAAACAGCAGCAACAACGACATCAGCAGCGGTAGAAATAATCTACAAAGACTTTCACAGCGAACGGCACATCAAGTCAATTGACACCTTCCATATATGTACATAATTTTCAGAGCTATATTATAGATTTTTATTAGGTATTAAGTAGGTTTAAGGACAAAAATTGTTGCTATAGTTTTTTAATTATCTTTTTTTCATAGTCTAAAATCAAACAATCTGATTTTCGAATAAACACAAACGTACGATTAAAATTAGTTCCAAGTAGACATTACACTACAAATAAACTTTTTTGGCAATATTTATAAACAAATTCAACACACCAAAACATCATTACACTATAGGTTAAAGTTTTTATAAGTTGCTTTACACTTATTTTTATGCATCTGTATGATTTCCCAAATGAAGCCAACTTTTTCCAACAAAAAAAAAAACAAATTTCACCATTCTCTATTTAACATTTTAAGCCTAAAAATTGGTGAAAAATCGGACATTTTTTGGCCCAACAAAGTAGAAACCTCCCATAAGCAACTGCTGGCTGATAAGCAACTGCTCTAATATTATCAATACTCGATAAAACGATTTCAAAAAACAACATTCGAAACACCAAAGTCAAAATACTTCGAAAAAAAATGACCGCCCATCATTCTTCCCACGATTGGATTTCCAGTTGACTCGACTGGAAAAATAGACAGCGCGTCCTCCAACCGATGTATTCACGCTGTGGCGTTTCTCTGACACGAAAAACCTATTAGATCGGCAGTTGGACTTCTGGTTCCTCAAAATTCCTCAATATCAACTTCCTATCGCCAATTAGTGCGAGGTTCCAAAAGCGATAGACAAATTCAACAGGGCGATAGAGACGTTTGGGCAAAACTCTAAGTTGGCACTATAACTGGCATTCGAGCGCCCGTACGTACCTACGCGTCCTTTTCCATCCACGTATGCGTGGCTTCATCTACATCGAATGTGAATGTAAGGGAGATAAAAAGACTCGTGTCAACAAGATCCGTAAATCGATAACTTATCCATTTAACGAGCCATGTCCAGTCGTCTTACAAACCCGTGGAACTAAAGAAAGTGGGGAAAAGAAACAAGTATCCAAAAACTCAACCAGGCGATATTTGGATGTAGGCAAAAAGGAGACGCGAGACTCGGAACAATCGACCCACACTTGTGAACAACGTTCAAGGCGATGTTCACCGTCCGGTGGATCGAGATTTTGCCATACTTTGATTCAAGACCTCTCACATATACGGAACTTTACGCGCGTACACACAAACGTATGTATACGACAAGTTGGTTCACCGCGCGACTGTTCTATAATTTTATAGTCCTCACTTTTATCCGTCCCCTAATTAATGGCCCATAAATTATGGGCGACGAGTCGTTAATGGCGGGTACACGCTCTCACGATCCTCTTTCCCCTCGTCATCCTCCTCTGTCGCTCCTCACTTTTCTCCCTCTTCATTTTCTCTATTCTTCTTGATACTTCTATACTCTTTCCGCGCGCGCTCACGAACGCTTTATCATTCTTCTTCTCTCGTTGCACGTGTGTATCTTTCTTGCGTCTTCTCCGCGGCCCAAGTCCGCTCGGCTTCGGATCGTCCAATCTTTCTGCAGCATCTCTTACGGCGCGTTTCTGCAGATGAACGCATCTATGCAACTATAAATGTTTACGTGTGTTTTCATACGTACACATAAGCGTATAGGCGGACTCGAACGAGTGAAAGCGAAACGAAAAAACGTGACTGAAACTGGCCCACTAGCAACTGATCCGTACACTGAGAGAAAAGTCCAGGGTATTTACAACAAACGCCCATGGCAAAAGAGGGAATAGTAAAATTCATTATAGTTTATTGACACCGCAATCATAATATGGTGAACACGACTGAACATGCGATTTGGGTGGCATGTTTGAGTATCTATTATCCACGAAATGATTATTCACTATTGTGAAAGGCTTGACTATATAGGTGAGGTTAAGGGGCCAGTCCACTTTGAAAATTTCAAAAAATCGAAAGCAAGCAAGACTTGAAGAAATCGACGATGATGAGCAGGCATTTTGTACGGTGCAGGAATTGCCGATTGAGTTTAGGTAAGACTTTTTCATAGTATAAATTTCAAACGCGTTTGTCTCGAAACAACGTTTTCAAAATCTAGCTCCATCGTATCTCTAAAACCAATAACTCGATTCTCTTGAAATTTGAACCACATATTGTAAACATGATTTGCAACAAGATGACTCTCGATGATTTATAACTGCGAAAAAAACGCGTTTTCAAAAACTTTTTTCGTTTTTCATCTGCCATTTTTTTATTTTTTGATAAAACTTTATATCCGAGGGTCATTTTGTAGCAGGTGTCATACTGAATCTAATGGACTTTGATTTTTTTGTTTCAGACAAGCCGTTGCCGAGTTGTGATGGAGCTACCTAGCCCATTTGTTTCTGAGGCGTTACGTTAAACTATAGTTTTTGTACTTAAAAATGAATAAAAATGAATAATATCAAAAAAATGTATTTCAAGACTTTAATTAGCAAGCCTTTTATATCATATGTATGCCATATCAGCCTTATTTATCATAACTTTTATAAAATCCTCAAAAAAAACGCGGAAACAGCCTTTTTTCGTTCTAAAGTGGACTGGCCCCTTAATTCAGTGCTATAACAAATACTAATGTTGTATGCTGTACGTTAAGTTTTGTTCAGTCAAACTTCTGCTATTCTTTTCAAATTTGTACAACTCATATGGTTAACATTAACGTTTGCCGAGTGTAATTTGTTAGAAGACGTTATGAAAAGTGACTATATGATAAAAAATTATAGTAAAGTTTACTTATAGCGAAGACGTAAATCATTTGCAGTTCGAGCAACCGCAGCTTAATAGTTTAGAGAACTACGCATGTCTCACAAACTGTTACATAGTAGGTATATTGCATTGCAAAAATAGGTTAGCAGTTCAACACTTCTTCTTGTAGCTCACCTTCTGTTCTTGTAGGACACAAATTACTATGCATTTAGCAGGTCGTATCATATTTTTAATATGGTATAAATCACTATTATTTGGTACAAAACTATTGCAAAGCGCAAAAAATCCATTTAAACAGTGACTTGAATTATAACAAACAAAAAAGGTATGTGCAAAATTTCACCTAAATCGCAGATAACAGCTATTCGAAAGTACAGCCGGAATTACTTTTGTCTCTTGTGCCATATTGTGGTACAAGTCACTATAAACATCGTCGCAAATCGCAGGCGACATTGAAAATCAATGTGTATGTATTTCAGTTCACTATTAGAATCTTGGGGAAGTACATTTTTTTATAGTATCAGCGAATAACCATTTTATGAAAACCTACTATATTATATAGCATTGAAGAATAAACCTGTTTGTAAGATCGGTGGTTGCGGTTAACATATGTGCATAATTCATGCAACTGCTAAAATATCAATAAGCAGTACTATACTTTTGACAGTAACTATGGCTATAAAGTATTATCGTTCTCTCAGGGGAATGTAAGATATAGTTAAAATATGGTTGAGAATGCCATCCATTTCTCTCAGTGTACTTTCCCGTATGAGATGTACTCACTTACATTCTGGCAGATTGGCAGACCATCAGCAGAAGTAACTTCAAATGACAAGCTTGCCACGTTGCCGATGGATGGAATCTTCGTTGCTGTGGAACGCCATAGCGATTTAGTTCTGAATTTTGCATCATTTTGATGCTGGTGCCGAGGGTCCTGAGTGCCGTCTATTTTTTGTGATGCTGCCTAGGTAAAATCGCAATTTGTGGTCTGATCGATGTGTCGCTCGTCAATCTTTCTTGATGATAGAGCAAGAGTTTCAATTGTTGACAAAGACGTATTCGCATTACGAAGTCTTCTCCAGTTATTGGGATGTTGAAGCGTTCTCATCGAATACAGACCTCAGGTCCTGAAAACCGTCATTTCCGTTGCGGAAAGGTTCATAGCCGCAGTTAGGCGAAGACTCAAATCAGAAGGTTGTCAGGAGACGTTGTTCGTTTTGATAACCTCTTGGTACCAATGGTTTTCTTCATGAGTCTGCCATGTAACGGGTATGGCAAATTCCTCCAGTGCACATTGTAAATTATTTTATTCTTGAAGCTCCCAAGGCGGTCTCTTAGCCGAACTTTTATTTCTTTACCTCGATCTTTTATTTGGTGTCTTTTCAACAATTTGCTTGGACACGTACACCAGCGGTCGAAACAGTCGTTTGAAACGATTGGCTCGCGCGGTTGGAGTAGAGAGAGAGAGAGAGAGACCAAACGCAACGTGAAGATTGGTCTCCCCGTCCTCCCCCTCGTCGCGACAAACCTGCGCATGGTAGGCCACTGCTGCCGAAAGGAACGAGACAAGTCCCACGGGATTCTACAGGGAGCATAGCTACGGCGAAATCCCGAGTGTAAATTCCCCGAGTCACTCTCGATCTCGCTCCGTTAAGCGAGCGTAGAGAGCACAGCCGAATCGTCGAACGCGGAGCGATAAATCGTCGATTTCAATTCGAGACGTGTCCAACCCGTGGCCGTAGTCGTCTCGGTTGCATGGCCAAGATGCGCCGTGAGGATCGACCGAGAGGACATCGGGGACATAGGAATCCGTCGGTGTAGTCGTCCCACTCAAGGAGCCGGTCTCGTTGCTGCAGCGAAGGACTCCAGCAATCCAACTGAAGGAATTACTACCGCTACCGAAATATTGCAACTATGTTGCGAAGATGGAGGTAGCATCAAAATCATGAAAATTTGATCAGTGCAAGGAGATCACGCAAGATCCCGAGTTGTCATTGTTCAGGATACGAATAAGTCAGCTTCGATAAGGTTGCCGCATGATTGGATCAGGATCATGACCTGATAGAGGGAGAAGGATGGCTGAATGATGATTATCAATCTTTAGCCTTTGATGTTACCGGATCGGATTGGGCTCCTACGAACATATAAATATGTGAAGAGATTTCGGATGACAGACTTGACGACTCGTGCCGAAGACATAAAAAAATAGTCAAAGGAGCAGGCGGTCTCGCAATCGATAGTGTAGGTAGGTATACATGATCGAATTGGGCTTCCAATAAAAATAATCATCCGCAATATCGCTTGGTGTTCACTCAAATCAAGAGTTGCCTGCACCCAATAATCGTCCAAACAAAGTCTAGCAGGCCAACTGATAAATGTCCGGTCTCTGAGAACACTCGTATTCGCGAACGATGATCAAGCTCAGCCTACCAGGGAGAGAGAAGAATGCGCTACAGAAGTCCCAATGGCTACCGATGATCGAAGCATAAGTCACCCGACCTCAGGTCGAGCGGGTTAGGGAAAAAGCGTCCCGATCTTATCTGCGCTCCAATAGACGACCGCTTGAACCCGTTGCTCACCTTCAAATGTCCTTGGATTTTTCAAGTGTCACGCTCAATGCCTTGCCCGTTCTGGAATCCAGGTGATGTTGGAATCTCGAAAAAATTACGACGCACATGACGAGAAAATCAATCTAGTCATTGTCATCTCTCGACACCCTTGGCTCATACCAACGTGATACCTCCTACGGCCCGGCAGAACACTCCATTTGTACCCGAGAGATTTTAATCTGGGAAAATGAATGAGCACATTTTGGTCAGCTCGGATAAATGACATAACCTTCAACGCAGGAGAGTGTGATGACTGTCGAATCCTCACTGTCCCATCAGCCAAGCAGTTCAGTCGAAAGACTGACTTTTTTCTAAATGGGATCAAGATGGTACAGATTTTGATTCTCTTCTGGTTCTCTCGAAGGGAACCGTTCCATACTAACGAGAACTCCATCGAGAACTTCCTGTCTGATGATTTTCATCCCTTTGCGAACAAGAGGCCCGAGCATTGTGCTTTACGTGTTAATGGCACTACATCACCGGAACATTATACACGGAGCGTGCGAGACGTATACCTCGTCGAGATGTTGACCTCGACGCCTAACACACGCACTTTTTTCGCACCTCCAGCATTGTACGTGTACTCACCAACGTGGGATCGTCTCAATCCACCGTGGTGTTACTCGCTCGGGTAAATTCAATGCAACCGGCAAACACATTCATGTCCGTGTTAGCGATGCACAGCGTGGCCAGAAGTGGTGGCTTCCTTGCTCGGCTCTCTTTACAGTCGTTCGTGTGAATACGCGCACGGTGTCTGAGTTACTGGGGGGCAGGGGAAGGGCACGCGGAGTAGCGGAAAGCTAGCATGGGAGAAAGAGAGAGGTATGTAGGCCGGTGAAGAGGAATACGACAGGGACGACAAGCCACTGGTGGCTTTGCAGACTCGCGATCTCAGTATCCCCGTCCAGGTCTTTTTTTGCCTCCTACTCGCTCGCCGGGTCTTTATTGTCGCGGAGAAACACCCTCCGGATGAATTGTACGCTCTCGAATCCCACCAACCCGCTTCTGTTCCACCGGCTCAATGCCAGGAGTGATGTTTGTTTTGAGTGCAGGTACGTTCTTTGTCTCTGCAAGTGATCGCCGACGCCGCCATCCCTACCTGGCCTCTCGTCCACTTGGACTCCTTAATTCCAGCCCTCGATTGATCTCGTGTGCGTTGGAGCTGGGCTCTCCGTATGCGTGTGGCTGCTCATACATCCGGAAGGTGTTAATGTAGTGCCGATTGAATTGTGGTGAAACTTCGGGACCATTGAGCGCATATCTAGCTCCGACTATTGTACCCAACGGATCAACAACTCGCATCGCGATACTCCGTACTCGAGAACTTTTATTCTCACGGGAGGTTAGAGAAGAATAAACGTGGAAATAAAGAAATCGTTTTGGCTGTAATGCCAGTGTCAAAAGAGATTTATCAAGGCGCAGTAAATGGGACGTTCCAAACGGACAAACTAATTGCACTCTGGTTTTCTCTGGTGATTGAGTGTTGCTGTTTTTATTATTTCGTGATGTGTCGTAAGTAACATTAACGTGCATCAGGTATGACTTGTGAGATGGCCGATTGAACGTTCCGTCTCCAAAGCATCGGCTTCCAACCGCTACGTACGTTTCTATAGGCCTAATTTTCATACAAGCCACCGGACTGTATCCCAACTACGAACCCGTTGGCCTTCGTCATCCAAAAGGAAAGAGACAGACAGAGAGTAAGGAAAAAGCAGGGTTCGCTCATTCCACTCCAACAGAGATCACCAAAGAACCTAAACTATCGTGTTAAGTATACAGGCTGGCATATACATTTATAGTTACATCATTCTTTTGGATCCTTAGACACCTGACACGCGGTTTTCCTAAATGAGAAAACTTTTGAAACGGGATCTTCCAACAACTTCGTTCTCGCACGGGTCTGTTTACTGTGAAAATGGAACTCGAACCAAGGCGAGTTCAACCTTCATCAGGCTTAATCGCTGTTTAAGACAACTTAATCAACAGAACTTTGAGTTCTGTGCCTAACTAGGAATGGATCTTCGGATACGATACTCAAAATACATTTCTCCACTTATATGATTGCAACCAGCAGTTGAATCTCCGAGCAAAGTGAAGCAAACGACACAACACGGTTGGCTCTGCCTTTATTCGATACACATAGCTGGCGATTTCGGATATCGTAAGAAGTCCGCTATTATTCCAGACATAGCGATGCAGCTATGCAAAGCGAGTGACCAAACTAGCTATCCTATACGTTCCGGCGATTGAGAGTTCGTTCGCTTCTTTGTCCACTCCTAGACAGTGTCAAATGTTGTATTAGAAACTGGTAGTAGCAGTAGACAGTGGGACTAGAAGTCGCTCGATTGTTCGAGGCTGCCTTCAACACATTCGGGAGGAGACAACGAGTGGCGGTACGAGGAACAAAAAGCTAAAAGAAGCCGACCCCGGAAAAGAACGACGAAGAAAACACGAGACATAAAGGATGCGATGAGCCGTAGCGGGCAGTTTCGAGTCCTTGATGTGCCGTGACCGTACGCGAGTCTCTCTCCCTCGCTCGTTTTAGTTGTCGTTTCTTTTTCGGTCGAAAAAACCAGTGGTGCTTGAGTAAAATAGAACTCGCTGGTTCAGCACACAGGTGCTTGACCCGTTTAGTGGTATACCTGCTTGCATATTTGGGGACATTACTGTTTTGCGGAATAGCGCGGACTTTTGTAGACCAGCCAATCGCTCGGGCGTTTGGGGCACGCTTTCATCAGAGGGCGCTCACCAACCCGTTTTAGCCCGGTAGATGGCGCCGCCGGGTGACCCGAGGTTCGACCACACAATGCTTCGAATCCGATCGACCGACTCGAACGTTCTTTCCACTTCGTCAAGTTCGACGAGGTACAGCTGGCGCGTCGTTGTATATTCGAAGCGTGAACGCGAGAGTAAGGCCGAGAAAGAAGAAAGAGTCGGTGGTTATGTATTCAAAAAAGCAACGCGGGCACGTACTTTGGGGTGTGTGACGTGACGCGCCGCGCACAGTTGCACGGTAAATTACCGTGGCGTTTCTCGTTGCTGTGCCCTCTGATACGTTGAAGAATCCCGCGTTGCTGTGCAATGTGGCAGAGGTGGAGAGGCAAAAAGGAGGAGAGAGATAGAGAGAGAGAGAGAGGTTAATACTCGAGCACGGGCGGGCGGCACGGTCGGATGCAACGCGACGCGCGCCCAAGGTATCGGAGGGTCGCATCTCCATGACAAATACTGGCAGGACCTCGCGCGGACGCTGATACTATCTGGCTATACCAGCGGTCAGATAAATGGGTCCGCGTATAATGTGCCCCGCGGCCTGGTTACCCGACGGTACACGTGTACACACACGTGGGCAGAAAAAATAGTGTATGGCGCATATGAGAGGTGGAGGACTAAGAAGAAAATGGAGGGAAGGAGAATGAGGAATACGACGCTTTGAGTTCAACCGTGAAAGTGTCATGAACATGTGGAAGCGAGCGAGTTTATTCGTGGAGTTCTTCACTCTCGGTAAGCCGAGAGTGAAGAACTCTCCGAATAAAGGAGATGAACAGTTCACTCCCCTTCCGGGTACCAGGGTTCATACTTGTGGAATGTGGTGTTTTCGGTGTGGCTGAAGTTCAAGTGAGCTGAGGCCTGTCTGCATGATCCGAGAACTCGCTATGAGTTTTGGTTACCAAGTAGAATATGATAGAAATTCGACTGCGTTTTTGGAAAACACTTAGTTGGGAGCTAGAATCGTTTATGAGATTTGTAATGGACTACTAGGTGGGCACTTGAGCTGTCTTTGGGATTTTTGTATCAATTGCTAGGTGGGCAGCAGAGCTGTCTATTGTATTTTTGATCAACTTCCAGTTGGGCCCTAGAGTTGTCCATAGAACGTCTTCCAACTTCTAGTTAGGCACTAAAGCTGTCTATTGCATTTCACTTAACTTCTAGTTGGACACTAGAGCTATCCATTGTATTTCTAGTTTGAATACTTGTATTCGACCACTAGGACTATGGACCCTACTTCTGGTAACTTCTGGTTTGGAACTAGATATACAAAAATTACCAGTGCCTTCCAATCGGGAGCTGGAAGTTCAACCAAGTTCTTGTATCAAGTTTAAAGGGCTGCAAGAGATTGGTGCTGCCATGCGTAGTACTTGGCGCGCATTCCTAGCCACGGGTTCGAGAAGAATCAACAGATGAAAAAGTCCCGCGAGAAAGTTGCCAACATTTCGAGGTTCAAATTCTGTTGAACCTACAAACGAGTGTTTGCGCGAGCTTATCTCCAGGTAATGTCTTTCTCTCTCGTTAGGGCGAAAGTGCGTACACGGGAAAGGAAATAAATGCGAGATCTCGTACGATCTTGTAGGTATATATACCGAGTTGCAGAGGAGGTGACCAAGCTTTCCTATCTGTGTCTCAGGGGGAGAGTCGACAACTTGCGGGGACTTGTTAACGGAACACACGGAATCCAGTCTTATCGTCTTCCGGCTAGCGCGTGCCGTCGAGACCGGTCCATCTCTTTCTCACCGTGTCTCATTCTCACTTCCTCTTGCGAACCTACTCGTTTCTGCCTCCTCGGTTTCCCCCTCGTTGCATTCGCTTTCTACTGGCTCGGTGGTCCGAGGGGATTTTCCACGTCACGAAGGAGCGAGAGAGTCTCTACGGACACTCGTGGATTTCTCGTGATGCAAAGTGGAGAGGACCAGAGAGAGAAGAGAGGAGGAAAGTGGCTGAATAACAGGTGGCTTCGATCCGATAAGGATATACCTAGGGATATCGTAGTCTGAGAAAGTTTAATTAGTTTTTTTGTTCAACTTGAACCAAGCTAGATCGGAGGATAAACCAATTAAACGGGCCACTACGAAGCAACAGGTTTCCTTTTTTACACCATTTTTCCGTTATCATCGTTCAGATACAGGTCATTCGTGACACGAGTGTGCGCAGGGATACAATTGTATGTATTGTGCGGAGCGGTGAAACCGAAGGCCGACATGCAGAGATTATGTCGCGAGACTTGTAACAATTTATACCAAAGTACCGTGAACCACATTGTGTACGAGATCGTGTATCGCGTGTACGTATAATGTACCTCAATTTACGTAACTAAATGGACGTACGCGCGGTACAGTTATTATCCCGTTCGTATTGTTATTGGGCAACGATATCCACTGTCTCATCGAGATTGCAGTCATCAATGGTCTTGAGGTACTTGGAAGAAGGGATTGAGAATTGCACCTACAAAGGGTTGAATTAAGCAATTTAAGAGCAAAGTGGGGACATTTGGATGTTCGAGAGAACCGTGTACGAGAAAAATCCACCCGACCAGCTTGATCCATAATGCCGGGGTCAAGTTAGGACAGTTTAGTCTCATGAGGAATCAGCCTAATGGCTTTCCTTCAAGCTGTTATCAGAAATCAGCCTGACGGATGTTCCTCAAGCTGTCATCAGAAATCAGCTTGATGGCTTTCTTGCAAGCTACCATCAGAAATAAGCCTGACGGATATTCTTTGAGCTGTCATCAGGAATTAGCCTGTCAGATGTTCTTCAGACTTCCATCGGGAATGTTCTATGAGGAATCAGTTTGATGTCTTCCCTTCAAGCTGTCATTAGAAATCAGCCTAACCCATGTTCCTCAAGCTGTCATCAGAATTCAGCCTAATGGCTTTCCTTCAAGCTGTCATCAGAAATCAGCCTAACCCATGCTCCTCAACTTGTCTTCAGAATTCAGCCTAATAGCTTTCCTTCAAGCTGTCATCAAAAATCAACCTGATGACTTTTCTTCAAGCTCTCATCAGAAATCAGCTTGATAGCTTCACCCAAAGGTACAATCGCTAAAATGGCTGATCGATTGAGCACTATTGAGTAAGATCCAGCCTACGGGAGTAAACCTCTCGTCTCCCTCTGTATACTTAAACTTGAGAGAGCGCTCATGGTGGAGTTAAGTGACGAAAGGTCGGAGGAAGTTTAACCCGGGAGAATGTTGAGTGTGGCATGCCGTGCGCATGCTACGTTTCTCCAGACCTCTCTCCAGAGCCATCATCCATTCTTCCTTCATGCTGGCTACCCACAACCGTGCACACCGGAGTGTACTGCAACAACCAAAGCTCCCTCTGCTGTCTTCTTTTCTCCGTCCCTTTTCCTTCTGCTTTTTCGATCTTTCCTCCTCTCCCTCTCCCCCATCGAGTGTACTGCTCGCCCAGAGCACTGCTTCCACAACTACTGTACAGGAATCTGACTCGCGCGCATATCTATGTTTCCTCACGGATTCACTCTCTCCCTCTCTGGCTCCCACTGCACGCTACACTTGGAGAGTTCAATGCAGCTTCGAGTACAGGCGGGGGAGGGGTGGAATCATTCTAGCGCCTGAGATATATTCGCAGCGTATCCCGCGATAATATATATCATTCACGACCTGCATGTATCCATGAGCTGAGATACGGACTTTCGCAACGCGTGCAAAACGGACGAAAGGGAATTGTCATTCGGTACACGCCAACGTAGACTCTGGTGAAACGAAAGAAAAAACGTAAAAATCGAGTCCTTCGAGCATGGAAATACGCTATAAAGATTCTTTGAAGAGTTTATTTCATTGGGAATGAAACATTTTCGCATTTTATTCCTATCCAGTTCTACCACACAGAACTCCGAGGAGAAACTTCTACATGGGCTGGTGGATATCTCTCGCATCTTACATTTCACGTGCTTCTTTTGATTCTTTTTGCTTTATCTCCTTGTACGTTGTGTATGCAACGAGCGAGAAGTTCCAAAGCTGATCCTCGTTCCCCGTGCTCTTATGGACCAGATGATCGTGCAGAATCCCACGTGAAAAGCAGCAAAGTGTGTATCCACTCACAGACACACACACGGGTGGAATAGAATCCGCGCCAAGCGCTGTTTGAAATTATGCCTGTGTGAACGTCGGCGTCGGGGTGATTTAGTGGCTGAGACGCAACGTCGGACAATACCACGACACCTGCAGCACAGAGACCATGAAATGAAATATACCAGCTTCTCGTACGCCCGTTCGCGAGAAGGTGAAGAAATGACATTGTTGTGAGAAAAAAAATATCATCCTACAAACTAGAAAAATCCTAGAAAATACAATAAACAATCCTAGTGACGTAGATGAACATTCAAGGGATGGAATTTCATTTCGTCCATTGCTCATTCAGGGCCATTTTATTCACTTTCCTGCACTGAGAGAAAAGTGTACAGTATTCACAAATAACTCGCATGGTAAAAGAGAGTATAGTTGAATTCCCTAAAGTTTATTGTCACCGCAATCATAATGTGGTCAACACAACTATAAGCGCAAAGTACACGCAAACATCCGACTTTGGTGGCGTGTTTGACTATCTAGTATCTCCGATATTACCATACACTATTGTAAAAGCCTTTACAATATCGATATGGTTAATTCAGCTATGTCACAAAATCGGCGCACAAATACTAATGCTGCGCTGAGAGCAAAGTACATGGTATTTATGAAAGACGCCCACGGCGAAAGCGAGGGTAGTAAACTCCCGTTTAGTTTATTGGCACCGTAATCATAATATGGTTAGCACAACTATAAGCGAAAAGTATATCTAAACGTGCAACTTTGGTGGCGTGCTCGACTATCCAGTATCCCCGAAATAACTACTAACTATTGTGAAAATATTAACTGAATTAACTATCGATATTGTAAAGCCTTTCACAGTAGTTAATAGTTATTTCGGGGATACTAGATATCAAAACACACTACCAAAACGGCATGATTAGATCGACGATTATAGTTGTGTTAACCATATTATGATTGCGGTCTCAATAAACTATAGGGAATTTAACTATGCCCACTTTCACCATGGGCGTTTTTTTTAAAATACTATAGACATTTTTCTCACTGCAAGTTTGTACTATTTATATGGTTAACATTGACACTCGTTGAGTATGAATTGTTACAAGATCTTACGAAAAGTGACTAAACGAACAAAATTATGGTAATCTTATAGTGAAGACGTAAATCATTTGTGGAACGTGTCAATAAAGTAGAGACAGCGGTAGCACGCTATGATCGATATAGATATAGTAGCGTATTAATTTATCAGTTTTTTAAATTTGATATGTCGAAAACTATCGCGTTGCGCCAAAAATCCATTTAAGCAGTGACATATATTATCAAAAAGACGATCTGTGCAAAATGCCACCTATGTCGGAGGTAACCGCTATTCGGAATTGCAGCTGGAATTACTTTTATCTGTAATGTCAAATCTACGATCAAAAAAGCATAAGTAACCGGTAGCATAGTGGCAGCGTGCGTAGTATATATAGATAGGTCGTAGGTTCGAATCCATGTTCAGGCGAAATATTTTCTTTGATAGGAATCATTTCAGGAGGTCAGGGAATGACAAATTATGATGAACAATCATCCAGGTAGTACTCTCAATTGAGGATTTTTGAATTGATGGAATATTATATCCATTTAGTAGATATACCATTCAATATGATAACAATCACTATTTTTCGATAGTGCAAGGAAATGTCCATTTTATGAAAACCTACTACATCATATATCATTAAACAATCAACGTATACTTGTGAGATTGGTGGTTGCGGTTAACATATAAGCATAGTTAACACAACTGCTAAAATGTCATAAGGAGTACTATATTTCAGCCAGTAACCATGACTATATAATAATTCTTGCCCCCTCAGGGTAATATAAAATATGATTGAAATTACCACACGTTTCTCTCAGTGTGATTATCGGTCAATGGCTTGCAATTTGGTCAATTGCCATTTATCGAAAATTCCTAACTTCTTACCATTGCGTTTTTGCACATGGGACATCCAGTCGATTGAGTCGATTCTCCTCACACTCAGCCGCTCGAGTCCGAGGTCGAATCTGCGCTGCTATCGTCGCTGAGCTTCGGCTCGCGGATCTTATGGACCATATGGGCTGGTCGCATGGTCATCAGTACGTAAGTTCCGTCCGCAGTTTTTTTTATTTTTCCAAGTGACAGGCCAACCTTCAAAACGCCGATAATATCGCGTCTTGCGTTTGTCTCGGACATTCGCGAATTTTTCAGGACGTAGCGGAGAATCTCGTGAAAAGTTGCTCCCTCCGGTGACGAAATTGTTGGAGTATTCATTGTGATGGAAAGAAAAGAGCAGATTGAGTCTTCCCGAAGGCTTCTCAGGTACGTGAGATTTTTTATGACGAAATGCCTCGTGTGTTATTTAAACAGAAAATTTTCTTGACCACGCGACAAAAGACGACTCATTGTATTTTTCCAAAAGAAATTGAAATAAAATAAAACAACACACCAGCGATAATTAAGGAGTGATTGATTAATTTTTTATATTCAATGTTCATTCGCACGTCTCTGCGGACTTGTCGATACTGACCGGACCGGAAACTCGGTAAAACTACATCCCGGTCGGTAGTCGCGGCACGAGCCAGCACACAGCAACGGTTACCCATCTGAGTAGTGTTTCAACGCTGCTCGCTCCGTAGGATCGCCACAGCCTCGCACCAGACGTGCGTTCAGTACCGTCGGTCGATAATTAAAGTATAATTATTCCATCGTGACTCGCTCAATACGAAAACTGTATAGTCTCGCACGTTTGAGTCGCGAACGCGATTAGACGCGTCATGCTGCAACCGAAGATTTTGCGACACACACACACACACACACACACACACACGCACGCACGCACGCACGCACGCACGCACGCACGCACACACACTTGCACGCACGCACACACACACTTGCACGCACGCACACGCACACACACACACACACACGCTCAAACACACGCTCACACACATGCGCGCGCGCACACACACACACACACACACGCACGCACACGCACACACACACACACACGCTCAAACACACGCTCACACACACGCGCGCGCGCGCACACACACACACACACACACACGGCTCGCAACGTCACGGCACGACGTCACAAAAACATGTTCCAGACAAAAGTTGTACGGTGTGCAATGCGTCCAATTGTTTTTATTTCGGTTGACCACATGCGACCAATTGTTTTTATTTCGGTGGAGGCGCTGACGCACAGTGAAGGTCACCTCCACTTTTTTAAATGGAATGGTACATTATTTCCAACCATCTTGTGGAGCACCTCAAGTCGCATAAAAAACATTTGGTGTTCAAAGTCGTTCAAGGTCATTCGAACACCTATAAAAATGAAACACAAATGTAAATATCTCGAATCACTACCAAATATTTGGTAGTGATCCGAGATATTTAGATTTGTATCATCGACACTGACCTTGAACGACTTTGACGCCCGAATGTTTTTTATGCGCCTTGAGGTGCTTCACAAGATGGTTGAAAAAATTAGTCGCATTTGATGGCTCCCTATATACCGTACAACTTTTGTCTGGAACATTTTTTTGTTACGTCGATAATTACCGAGCTATTTCGGGTGGCAGAGATAAGAGGATAATTCTGCAAACGTCGATAGGTCAGATCATGTCCTACTATATCCTGGAATTTCAGTTTAGTAAGAGACTCATTGTTTGCAAGATAAAAATCATCTGGTTTTGGTTTTTCGCATGCCACTTCTACAAACGATGACTTTTTTTACCCGGTTTTTTAAAAAATACTCTTGGTTATTTGTTTTATCTAGAAAAGTCTTATTTTTAACCTTAAATGTTCAGGAAACTTTATGAAAAAAGATCTTACGCTGAATTTTCATACAAACCAATTCGAACATCTGACTTTGATAGCTTGCGGTGTGAAAAAAATCTACTAAGCATATCGTCCCAATTACTTTTAAAACTCGCTTAGTTACTGTCGATTTATATCATTTGTAGAGATGGCATGCGAAAAACAAAAGGAGATAATTTTTTTCAAACAATAACGTATAGCCCAAAATCTTGAAAACCGTAGGACTTTTACTAAACTGAAATTCCAGCATATAGTTGGATATGATCTGACCTATCGACAGTTGCAGGATTATTCATTCATAACAGGACACCCTGTATATATGTATATATGCATATTCGCATATATATATATATATATATATATATATATATATATATATATATATATATTTACTTCTGGCACACATGGACATAAGCGTGGAGAATCGGGGGTAGCCTCCCTCGTTACCGAGTACACAGGAGCCGACTAATTGGATTACGCTTGCGGAAAGTGCATTGGGCGAGAAAGAGAGAGGGTAAAAGAGAGAGGCAGAAAAACTGAGAGAGACAGAAAGAGGGAGAGAGAGAGAGAGAAAGGGATAGAAAGAGGATCGGAAAGAGAGAGAGAGACAGAGAGGGAAAGACCGTTCCCTCGTGGGTCCACAAAGAAATTCCCCTGTGGACAAAAAGGCAACAGGGTGGCGGTCGCGAATCAAGCGCTAACCGTGAGTTAAGAATTGCATTAGTCGTAGCGAAACCATATCGAGACGAGGGACCGTCGAGACGAAGGAAAATCTACACGAGTGGGGCCAAGAGAGAGAGAGAGAGAGAGAGAGAGAGAGAGAGAGAGAGAGAGAGAGAGAGAGAGAGAGAGAGCGAGAGAGAGGGAGAGAGAAGTTTAATCGGAAGAGGGATATGGCAAGAAAGGGCCGCGTTATCCTCGAAGGACAAAGCCGTAGAGCCCCCGGACGCATATACATGTAGAAGAACACGCAGGTATGCACGTATAAATTTTATGGGTCGTATATTAATCCCGTAATTGAGATATGGTGGGTCCAGCAAAGTCGGTGCAACTACATAAACGCACACACAGACATGCGCGCGCAAAGCGCGCACGAAGTTGCTTGCATTGCTCACGCAACGGAGCCGCAAGCTCCGATCGTACGATCTCGTCTAACAAGAAAACTCGCGATGTTACCATCATGTGAGGGATGAGAATGAGGGACAGAGAAAGAGAGAGAGAGAGAGAGGGAGAGGGAGCTTGGGATGAAGACTGAAGGAGACCGAGGGGCAGGAAAGAGGAAGGAAGAGCGCATCAATGTCATATGGTTCAGATGCTTTATTACATTTGACAGAAAACTGCACAAGGCTGTGCACCCTAAAAAAGTAGGCTCAAGGAGGGTCGATCAGTATCTAACAAGGAACATCACTTAAATGTCCGCCTTCGATTTTGTTGAAAGTCATATATGTGATAAAGCGATGAAAACTATTAGACACGTGATTTTTTCAATCTGCGGGAAAACGGTTTTAAGGGGTAAGGCCACAGTAGAATTTTCAAAAAATCGATTTTTTTCGCTCAAACTGTGCTTCAACATGATAAGAATAAGGTACGATTCGATATATAACAAGAAAATTTCTTTTTTCGCCGACTTCGAGCGTATAACGTAAGCCCACCTCTGGCACGGTCATAGACTACCTAAAACTTTATTCGCGTTTATCTCGAAACAGCTTTTTCCAATTGGCGTGATAACTAACTTCAACAATATTCACTCGATTTACTTCACATTTAAAAGTTATGTTCCTGAGTGCATTTCGCGCACTGAGAAAAAAATCATTGATCCAATATCATTGGTGTTATTGAATGAAATTTCGTTGTTTCAATTGTAAAATTGTTGGTGTAAATAATCGGATTTATTAGTCCAAACGAAACGCTATTGACTTTAATAACATGATAAAATTAAAAGTTTTGTTTTCATTCAAAAGATATATTGTTAGCCGAGAACAATATATTATTGCAACTATCTAAAAAATGATCACGAACAAATTATATAGTTTTGAATGCATTTTCTGCAACGAACCAAAAAAGCGTTTCAATCAATAACATGAAATTGTTGATTCGAGTAGACAAGGAAAATTGAATTTCGCTCGTTTGATTCAGATAAAATTTCGATTAAGTAAATGTGTTATTTTAATTTTTTCACCATATCCGATATTGATTTCCACGTACATTATTCGTTAAAATATTGATATTTTATTTTTATTGAAAGATATTAAGCAAATGTCTGAATTGGTTAAAAAATTATGCGAAGATAAAATTTGTTCCTTGCGCATTTGGTTGAAAAAATTCAACCAAATCATGGTGGAGCGCCACCGAAATTATAAGTGTGAGGAAACCCGTAGTTCTCGGAGTAACCGCTAGAAGCCGCACGCGCACTTGTTTCTCGTAAGCGTAGCGTGAACCGAAAATGTACTTAAACGTCGGAGAAAGTCTAAAGAGTATCGCTTCTTGGCCTGTGGCTAAGATCAAAGTGTAGTATCTGTTCTTATCAGTTGAATATCTGATATTTTCTCCATGGACATTCCATTGGATATCTGATATTCTCTCCACTATTATCGTGGATGATCATTCTAATGCTCACTTATTATTTAAGATTCAAAACAAATTGAAAAACTTACGTCCCATGGCATATTCGTTTCGATGCAGCAAAGAAATAATTAATTCTATTGATTATATTTTTGTACGAAATAAAAAATGTTGTAGCAACCGCTTAATTATTTCATCCATACATCTACGGATTGTATAAAGAATGATTTTAATAGAATATCATTTTATTTGAAGGATAATGTAGATATTCAGAAAACAGAAGAGCTGTTTCAAATAAAAAAAATATGTCATTTAAGGGGTTAGCCCCACTTGCGATTTTGAAAAAATCGATTTTTTTTATTGCATTTTTTTGAAGTTTAAGTATCTGAGAATATGTCCTGAAAATTTCAAGTCGATCCGAACAAAATTGACTGAGATATGAGCGTTGAAAGAGAAGAATCCGCGTTGAAAGAGCGTTGAAAGAGAAACTTTAAACGCGTTTTTCTCAAAATGGCATTTCTGAAGTCGGTGACCAAGATTACTCGAACACTGATGAACCGATCTTCTTGAAATTTTGCAGGCTTATTTAATACATAAAAATGTAGTCTTTAATCGTTCGATTTTTTTTTCGAAAAAAATGGCCGTTTTATAGCCAAAAAACGGCCGTTTTTTTTTTCGTTAAAATCGAACCATTAACTTTGACTGTCCGCCATTTTGTGAAAAATGAATATTTTTTAAAATCCTTCGATTAAAGACTAGTTTATACTTATATTTGACTAAATCCATCCGCATTTTTTTTTCAGATGATCCACTTCGCCGCAATGTTGGTCACCGCAAACCGTGCATATAAAAACATTATTTCATTGACGGCCATTTGCCACTAAACAATGTAATATTTTTCAATAAAAAAATTACTGAAAGTTCTTCAAGATGTGTTCTTTAAGATGGTATATTGATCGATTAAAAAAGTTTTGTAGTTTTCTTTAAAAAAATGCATGAAAAAGGCCTTCTTTTGCGCTACAAGTGGGGGTAACGCCTTAAGTCCACGTGAGTCTTTATATAACCGGGTGTTCGTTTCGAATCGAGTCGTAACTTAAGCGACAGCCGAGCGACATCCACCGAGCAATCCCCGTCCGATGGCGTACTAATTATCGTCCAGTCTCGGTGTGCGCCGGTATTGCAATACTTCTTGGACTCTGTCTCTTTTTCTCTCGTTCTCCCTCTCCCGTTCACTCCTTGCGGCCTGTCTGTGTCGCCTGGAATACGGCGATCTCTCTCTTGTACGGTGAAGAAACTCGAAGACGTTGCGTCTTCCACGTCGCGGGAGCTGCTCCCCGCGTTGAATCGAAGCAAACGCGTCCGCATAACCCGCTCATCGGACGTCGGCGTCCTTCAAACGCTTACTCTCACGATCCAGTTCTCCCGTCATTTCATCTCCCTCTACTTCTTCTTTGGCCTCTTCATCATCATCGGCATTACCATCATCATCATCATCTTGGTTGTCGTCGTCGTCGTCGTCGTCGTCATTCAGGAGACAAGTTTACGATGACAGGGAAAAAAGAGCGGATAAGTGTATCAACGCGAGTGCAGCAAGATGCGAATAGCTTGACATTGTCGGAGGTCGCAAATAAGGTCGCCTGAAAAGTCTGGATGTCGGTCAGGTCGGAGAAAAATCCAACGGAAGTGATGATAGCTCGGAGATGAAAAAAATGGACAGGTAAGGTTATTCTTATTTAAGGGGGGAGATACTTTTGCACTGGGAAAAAAATCATTGGGCCAATATCATTGGTGTTATTGAATGAAATTTCGTTGATTCAATTGTAAAATTCTTGGTGTAAACAATCGGATCTATTAGTCCAAACAAAACGCTATTGACTTTAATACTCGGAAAAAAACACCTCGGATGGGTGCGTGGAATCTTAAAATTTGCTATCCCGGCAAAGCCACGTAAGTTTTTCGTCTTTATATTGCTTAACCTTCAATAATTTCCTATATAACACGAAAATCACAAAAAATAACAGAAAACAACATAACATATAAAAAGACGAAAATAAAAAATACAAAAAGTTGAATAAAGTCCAAAAAAACAGACTAAAATACAGAAAAAAGCAAAAAGCAAAGAATACAAAAAAGCAAAAAAAAATGCACTTTGAAGACTAAACTGTAACCTCCCCGTGGTAAAGTGCGTAAGTAGGCAACATCGAAACTAATAGAGTTTAGCAAAATATACTTATTGGAGTATTATCCCATTTTTCTTGGACAATAATGGTTTTAGACGAAACCTGTATGGAACATAAAATATCGGTCTTTTAATAGGCTACAACTTTTGTGGAATACAATTTTCTCTAAGATCAATACTCGTCAAAATAAAATAGAAAAACTACAACAAAAAAAAAACGTTTTTTTAAAGTTTTGACCTTGAAAATCAGGTTTTCGGGTATTTTCACTATCATAATCGTGGTCAGCGAGTCAAAATACATAAGTACACGAAGTTCTAAATTATTTGGAGGTGTGGGCTTTTCAGAAGTACACCCGTTTGCTCTGTGTGTCTCTCTCTCTCTCTCTCTCTCTCTCTCTCTCTCTCTCTCTCTCTCTCTCTCTATATATATATATATATATATATATATATATATATATATATATATATATATATATATATACATACAGGGTGTTAGGGAGGTCGCTGCAAAGCCTTAAGGGGGTGATAGGTCACCTCGTTAGGAACATATCTAACCTAGGTTACCTTACTCCAAAGTCTAAGAATTTCGAGTTATCATGGTAAGTATGATTTTTGGAAAATTGCCCAAAATTAGGTACAAACTCGTTTACCTCTTATGTTAATGCTATTTTTTTTTAATAGCATTAACATAAGAGGTGTTTTTATTTATGGAAAGTTTTTAATTATTCAACACGTCCCATTTAGTAAGTTGTCTGGATACACATGATTGTATTGGTGTTTGTCGATTGAATACACGTTAAGTTAAGGCGCAAATCAGTTTTTAGTTACCAATTATTGTCTGTTTGAACATTATGAACGAGTTAGTACCTAATTTTGGGAAATTTTTCAAAAATCATACTTACCATGATAACTCGAAATCCTTAGACTTTGGACCAAGGCAACCTAGGTTAGATATGTTCCGAACGGGGTGATCTATCATATATATAAGGCTTTGCATCCTTATTATATTAAGGAGCATATATATATATTGAGGCTTTGCGTCGACTTTTTTTTCTTCAGCGTGGCATTTTCGTAATTTTCAAAATGAAAAAAAAAATATGTCATCGAAGTTTTATTATTATAAGAAAAGTATGTTTTTCATCACACACACACATACACACGCACACACACACACACACACACACACACACACACACACACACACACACACACACACACACACACACACACACACACACACACACACACACACACACACACACACACATACACACACACACACACACACACACACACACACACACACACACACACACACACCACTCTTTTTCATTGTTTCGCTGTCTCTTTCTTCCCTTCCTCCGTACCCACGGTGAGGAGTGACTTTTTCTTCCTCATCCGCGAGATCATCATTGACAGCCGAGTCCAGAGCAGCGGGTATTTGCGGATATCGAGGCTATGCGAGCAATCCGCACGAATCATCGTCATATATATCGCATTGTCAGTTACAAGACGGGCCTTTTCAAAGATTGTTGAGATACGCAATATACGCGAGATCGATCACTGGTGGGGTTCTTGTAGATAAATCAATAGATTCGAAAGTATCGTACCGATCAGTCGATTCATTATTATTGTTGCTATTTTCAATATTATTATTATTTGACACAATGAAGTCTGCTCCGATCGAGAAATTTTGTAGTGGGATGATGGAACGAGAAAATGCTCTGATTGGAACCGATAAATTCTCGATAAGTGCTCATAAATAATATAAATCTATAGATATGTATTCACGGATGAAAAAATACGATAAATTGTTTTCTTTTGTCAAATGCAAATTCTTCATCTTTTGAGGCTGTCGATGATAGCAGCGCCAATTTTTTTTCAATCCGGTTGTACGGTAGGTTTTTTTTTCATTTCGAGGGAATCCAAACAGAAAGTATATTTGAGCCTCGTAAAGGTTTGAGGCAAGAGCGCGGATGAATTTAAGAGCAAAAATACATCGGAAGAACAACGGGTAAAATTGTAAAGTTCCCCTGCCTCGTCTCAGAGGCGACTAGGACTTTTTTATCTTCATTTCTTCGTCTTTTGCTCGTTCCCTTTCCGTTTTTTTGCTTTTTTTTTATTTGTACATTTGTCTGTCGGCACTGGGAGCGCGAAGAAAACCAGGCGCGCAGGTGATACCAGCTCAGCCTAATTGAGAGGGCGGGAGGGAATGACCAGCTGGGGGGGGGGGGGGGGGGGGGGCTCGGTGAGCTTCGGTAACGTATAATTATCGGGTAGAACAAGTCCGAGAATGTAGCGGCTCCAGCGAGAATAAAGACATTATACCACTGGTTTCTTTTACGTTAACTTTTCTCTCTCTCTCTCTCTCTCTCTCTCTCTCTCTCTCTCTCTCTCTCTCTCTCGTAGTATGTCCCCTCTTTTCGCAGCTTCTTATTTTTTTTCGAGTTTCTTATATTTCCTCGTACACTTGCGATCCATAGCAGCATTAAAGTTTCTTGAAGTGGTGTTGATCGCAATAGAGTAAGAGAGAGAGAGAGAGAGAGAGAGAGAGAGAGAGAGAGAGAAAGAGAGAAAAGATAGAGCAGCTAACGGAAGTTGCCATCCTCGAAATTACTTAGGCTTGCACGTGGAAGGAAATTACGAAACAGGACAGAATTTTCTGACATGCCAAGTTGACTCTTTTATTTTGGTATTGCTAATTAGGCATTTGATATCTTCCACATCGAAAAAAAATAAAAGCGAACAATCCTAAACAAAGTCGAGGCTCTTGAGTGGAGCAAATATATATATATATATATATATATATATATATATATATATATATATATATATATATATATATATATATATATATGTGTATGTATATCTATATAATTATTATTGGAAGACTGATAAGGAAAAATGGAATACGCACAACGACGCATAAAAAAAAATTAATTGCAAATAAGCGCCATTTATAAAGCCGATCATTTTATACACTTTTCAGCAATGAGTCTTTTTTCTTTCTTTTCTCTACCCAAACTTCGGTAGCATCGAGATCGTTAGTAAATTCCCAATAGCTGCAGATCCTTTGAAAGCGATTTTAAAAAATGTAACTATTTCGTCCTCTGGAACTGCCGAAAGAATTGTGCTTGATTTATGGACACTTGTCCATAATTTTGCGAAGGCCAAAATTATGTGTTGCGATTTGAGCATGTTCGATTCTTTGGGAAACCCCCTAACAATGCTAGAGAGGGGAGGAAGAGAGAGAGAGAAAGAGAGAGAGAGAGAGAGAGAGAGAGAGAGAGAGAGAGAGAGAGAGAGAGAGAGAAAGAGAGAGAGAGAGATGATAATACAATTTATTATGGCCTATAATCCTTTCGGGCAATGTACAAGATAATAACAAAATAATAACAAAAGTAACGAAGGAATAATATCACAATAATCATATAAGCAAAATACAAAATTATAATAACCATAACTTAAAAATAAACTTAACTCGCATAATAAAATAATAATGGAAATACGCTTCATACAACGACAGAAACTCGGAAATTTGAAAACTAAAGCTAATGTTACAATTGAAGAATTACAATAAAAATGATAGAAATAAAATATAAAAACAATGCAACAAAAATGTAATAATGCAATAAAGATATAACAACATAAGAAGAAACACCAAACAAACGCTTCGCTACTCGCGCAGCCTTTCAGTAATCGCCAAAAAAGAGAGAGAGAGAGAGAGAGAGAGAGAGAGAGAGAGAGAGAGAGAGAGAGAGAGAAAGAGAGAGAGAGAGAGAGAGAGTATGCAGGTGCACGTAGTCAAAATTACCCCCTACAGCAAGGTGATGAAATTGAGCATCGTTAAAAGAATATTACGAGCGTAAGTCAGACATCTTCGTAGTTCTTCGATGTGGATAATTTTTGCCCCCCTTTTCATTATTTTTCCAAATACTTCTCCGACTATTCGGAGGCGTGTATCGAAAGACCCAAGTTGCTATTCAACGTCGTCCAGACTCGACTAAACTCATGCTCATTAGCCTCACATTGTTATAACGATTGTTCTTATTATTATTGTTATTATTGCAATAAGCATAACTCTGAAAGAATTTTTGCAAGTTTTACCGTCGAGGTGACGGTTACTTCCAATAGGCCTCGAATTTCAAATTGGATCGGCGTAGGGAGAAAAACCACCTCTCTGTGCGAAAAGAACATTTGGTAAAAATAGGGAAGGATCTTAAATAAATTTAAAAAAATAAGGAAAAAGAACGTGATCGAATAGAGTCGAAGGTATATCCTGAGCTGAATCGTTCGCGGAGATCTAGTGGGAAACTATAGTCGAGACTGAATATCGTATATGCATTGCGTATAAAGAGCCGTGGATATATTCCATACGGATCGTTATAGGCGAGGGGAAGTCCCGTGTACCAAACCATTACCGTATCAAACGCCAGTTGGCGCAGTTACCATAATTTTCGCTATCGCCAGCCATCTTATAAAACCCAAACACAAATAAGTGTGTACGCGCGAATACACGTACGGTAGTTGCGATGCACGAATAGTGGACATGAATTTGAAGAGTCGAAGAGAAAAAGCGAGAGAGAGAGAAAAGCAGCGGGAAATAAAAAGATGCAGAGAGATGTAAAGACGTTCGTGAGAGGATAGGGAGAACAGAAGGAAAGGAGAACTTAGAAAATAATCTCGAGTATACATATGTCCAATGAAAAATATATTAAGGGCTGTGCGTACACTTGAAATTTCAAGAATACGATTTTTGTACTGTACAATTTTATAGCCCAGAATCTTAACTTTATCTGCTGCAAAGATATTGTAAAAATTGACCGAGTTATGAGGATTTTTGTGAAGATTCCCCCCACTTCGCCAGGGGGCTGCAAATGACTTTTTTCCTTTTGCGTTTTTCTCGAAACAATGTTTTTGAACCGTTGTAAGTCGCAGCTCAAAATCTATTCGCCCATTTCACGTCAAATTTAGACAGAGCATGGTTTGTAACATTTTCTAGCGTACCACCTGATGGTTTTTTCATATTTTTATTCATTTGTTAGTAACAAATGATTAAGGGGCTATACCAGTGTAACACTTCCAAAAAATCGATTTCTTTGTGCCTTTTTCGACAGTTTATACTTTCAAGAATGTCATTATCATTTATATAATTTATATCAATATTATTTTATCTCGTAAAAATCGATAGTTAAATCTTTAAACGCGTTTTTCTCGAAATTAGATTTTTCAAATTTGCTGACATTGTTGAATATGTTTACTCTACAATAGGATATTTTTGATTGGATGAAAATTGACGATTTGGTATTGAAAAAAACGACCATTTTATAGGCAAGAAAACAGACTTTTGTTCATAACTACGCCATTCTGTTAGATTTTGATATTTTTCGAAAATCTTACGTCATTGTACAGGAAATACCTTCCAGTCTAACGACATTTTTTCCTTTTTCGGTTTCAGCTGCTCAATCAGCCGGAATCATGTCAGCAGTGGAGGAACTTTTTTTCTGGCGTCTTCGAAGGCAGCGCATAAGTCGCTTGGATCTCAATATTTTTCTATGAAAAAATTAAGGGGTTACCCCCACTTGCGATTTTGAAAAAATCGATTTTTTTTATTGCATTTTTTTGAAGTATAAGTATCTGAGAATACGTCCTGAAAATTTCAAGTCGATCCGAACAAAATTGACTGAGATATGAGCGTTGAAAGAGAAGAATCCGCGTTGAAAGAGAAACTTTAAACGCGTTTTTCTCAAAATGGCATTTCTGAAGTCGGTGACCAAGATTACTCGAACACCAATGAACTGATCTTCGTGAAATTTTGCAGGCTTATTTAATACATAAAAATGTAGTCTTTAATCATTCGATTTATTTTTTTGAAAAAAATGGCCGTTTTATAGCCAAAAAACGGCCGTTTTTTTCCGTTAAAATCGAACCATTAACTTTGACTGTCCGCCATTTTGAGAAAAATGAATATTTTTTAAAATCCTTCGATTAAAGACTAGTTTATGCTTATATTTGACTAAATCCATCCGCATTTTTTTTTTCAGATGATCCACTTCGCCGCAATGTTGGTCACCGCAAACCGTGTATATAAAAACATTATTTCATTGACGGCCATTTGCCACTAAACAATGTAATATTTTTCAATAAAAAAATTACTGAAAGTTCTTCAAGATGTGTTCTTTAAGATGGTATATTGATCGATTAAAAAAGTTTTGTAGTTTTCTTTAAAAAAATTTATGAAAAAGGCCTTTTTTGTGCGCTACAAGTGGGGCTAACGCCTTAAGTAATATAGGTCAAATATAGCCAAGTATATTCTTAATTTTCCGAAACATTTAATTAAGCACTTTTCTTCCAAAAAATTGCCGAAAATCACCCAAATTTTCAGCGTTCACATTGATGTAGCCCCCTAAACGTCCCAGTTGGCAGAACCACCTACACCGATCGGCCATGCAGTAACGGCGGGCGAGCAAAGGGTTAAAGAGTTCGGCACGTAAATTTATTTTTACAACGACGAGATGGCGAATCTCTCACCGAGGGATTTATCGCGGCATGGAGCTCGACGTTGTACAGTACGTACACGGTGTGTTGTTGAAACATGTATATGTGCGTATTCGTTGCAACAGGAGTATGTTGCGTAAGACGTCACGAACTGCCGGCAGTGTGTGTAAGGAGAGACGGGGAGCGCGAAGTCGTGGTCAGGAGGAGCGTTACCATTACGATCGACGCGGTTGTTACCATCACTTAGGCTATCGTACCGCATCGTAAATTCGTAACGGTTGCTGTTACGCGCGCAAATGTAAGTGCAAACGAAACCTATACGGAGCCCTCTTGTACTTGCTACCAGATAGCGAAAACCCTGCGCACACGATGAAGTAAAGAAGAGCTGTGAAATAGTGAGTAATTACGCATACATGCAAATGTACATGTACATGTAGGCGGTGATTTTGAAGACACTGCTGCGATCTTATCCACAGTAGCCTGATGTCCCTAGAGTCAACATTCAGGCCATATTTGATTGCGAACACCCATTTTCAAGGTGTTTTTTTTGGGAATTCAACCCAAACAAACATACAGTGTCAATATTTCACAGTTGTATTTATTTATACATGTTCGAAGTAACATCGTAAGGGGTCTTCTTCCTTTAGACCCTAAAAAAGGCTATTTTCATCCATTTTTTTGATTGGTTTATATTATAGATATTGATATAAAAGTTGTTACACTTAATAAATACACTTTCGAAACACATAAAACAATTTTTTTTATTTATTTAAGGAGAGATATACACCTAGATGGTCGAGGTCGAGGATTTAGAAGCTATGAACATTCCGTCGACCGTAGAAGCCCTACACTATGGGCCTGGTATCGATGATTCCATATAAGTTGACAAATTTCATGATTCATTCATTCCCAAATTTTCAAACGCGTTTTTCTCAAAACCACTTTTTTCAAATCGGTACCCAAAATTTCTCGAAAACCAATGAACCGATTGCCTTGAGGTTTTTTGTGGTTATTCTATACACCATTATCTAGTACTTGTCATGGGATTTTTTTTCCGTTACTTAGTTTTTGTTTTATAGGCAAAACAATAACTAATTTTTGGCCCAAAAATCACTATTTATGTTCGAACGTCCGCCGATTTTGTCATAAATCGATATTTTCAAAATCGGCTATGACAAGTACTAGATTATAGTATCTAATTTAATAATCTTTTTGGTTTTTTTTAGATGATTTTTTAAGAAACGCCAGTGGGTACCGTATACGCAGATTTTTTTACGACGCTCCAAGGATCATACAATATCCTTGTATATTATTGATATTTTTAAATAAAGAAAATTAAACATATTTTTGAATGTATATACTTTTAGATAACTAAAACCCCAATCCGAAATTTCAAATAGTTTTTCTTGAAAAAAATCACGAAAGTGACCTTTTTTCCGGCTCCTAGGTGTATATCTCCCCTTAAGTCACTATTTATAGACGAAAATAGTAGTTGAAAAAAATGTCCTAAAAAAATTGGCGCTGTTGATGAAATCTCGGAGTTGGATCATCCGAAATAAACAAATTAAAAAGGTTTTAGATTCAGTATGTTAATGGCTATGGCACATATCATACGATTTTTTATATATGCGAAAATAACAAAATGGCGAACATTTTTCGAAAAAAAACGTGTTCTTTTCACCGTTTTTGGCAAAAACAATAGTAAATATCAAAATTCAAAAAAATCCTTGACATGAGATACAGCTATAGTTGTAAAGAATATGTCGTTAAAATTTCATAAGGATCGGTTCAGTATAGTTTCGAAGATTTTATCAACAAGCCGTCGGAGAACGTTGTTTCTAGAAAAACGCGTTTAAAGTTTGTTTGGGTTACATAAATACATTTAAAAAAAATTTGATGTATTTCGAAAGTGTATTTATCAAGTGTAACAACTTTTATATCAATATCTATAATATAAACCTATTTAAAACAATCATGAAAATAGCGTTGTTTAGCGTCTAAAGTGAGAAGACCCCTTGAGATGTTACTTCCTTCTGAACGCTCACTATTTTTTTACGTTTCAATTTTTCTTCGTGAATCTGGATCAACTTATACACAATATTGTACAAAGTAAAAATATGTTTGATTTTTTTGCTTCAGATCACCTGTCCGGGACTCAGGACTTCCGCAAGTGAAGAATGTCATCGCCCGCGCACCGGGATACGTGGCTCCTCCCGCCCCCACCACCATGTTTGTCAAACTTTAAAAAATATTTCGATGTTCAATAAAGACCGCTTAGTCAACATACCAAATATCAGCATTCTATATTGAATACTTTGCGCATAACAAATTGGTGAAAAATCGAAGATTTTTTGGCCCAACCTTCCCTTACACCAAATGTGGTCTTTTCGCTAAATGGAATTTTGAATAATTTTTTTTCTCGCTGAAAAATCGGCCTCAATTTGTTCATAAAAACGAGAACAGTTGATGAATCTTGAGAATCGTTTGCAATACTTTCGAGAATCTGTCTGTCAGTCGGATGATGACTGCCTGAGTGATGTGTCCTTTCGCTTACAAAAAACGTGGTTTCGGGAAAAACGCGATTATAGTTTTAAAACTGATTTAGGAGCGTTCACACGACGGAATTGAAGCTCTTGAAGGGATTTGGTGGTAGGTCTGCAGTTGTTAGGCCGGAAAATGAGCTTTAGAAATAAAAATATAAAATTTCGCCCACAATTTTGTATTTAATTCTTGTGGAAATTATGCATCACTTAAGCCTATGAAAAACGGCCATATTTTCTAAATACTTAGATGTAACGCTTTAAGTGAACCACAACGTCATGAAAATCACCTTTAGATAAATGCTCGAACAAATTCAACGGTTCCTTTAACAACATTTTAGTGACGGTCTTCAGAAGAGCCAATGTGCTGACTACCAACCCTGCAAACATATCACGGGTTTGAAATGAACTTTCTTCGTGTATATATATATATATATATTTATATGTATATGTTTATATATATACACGCACATAAATTCTCATAAGCGGAAGTTTACCACATACCTCTCGGTATATCGATATTCATCCCTTTCACTATCTGTCGTTTTTCTGCACCTTAGATTCGCTCGACCATATAGTACACCGTACATCGAGCGAACGCAAAACGACGATTATGCACAGCGCGCAATCGAACGGCGGCGTCAAATCAATATTCGATAACGATCCGCACAAAATTCCAGTCGCTATAGTTTGCAATCCAGCGGTCTTTATGTTTCCGAGAAAACGATTTTCA
>OY723395.1:21964987-21997487 GCA_963210295.1 Ophion ellenae
CATCAGTTCCCTGAGATGTATTTTCATTCAATTATAGACAGAAATCAGTTAATTGTTGAATATTCGGGTTTGTGAAAACGATACCTTAATTCACATTGTTCGTTACGCAAATGTCGATAATAATGCGATTTTTTCATGAGAAACTTTGCAAAAGGTTTAGACATCTTTTACTCTTCTGCCAAACGAACCTAACAAATTCACCTGCTTTTTTCATCTGCCAAATAAGATTCAGTTAATTTTTTTCCATAAATTTTGCAAAAAAAATTTTAATGCGTACGATTTACCGAAAATAGTGTAAATTATACGAGTTTTCTGGCGAATTAATTTCCAATTTCGGTAAGCCTCTAGATAAGTGACTTTTCCGAAAAATGAGCCTAACATTTTTTTGTTGCTATTTTCTTATTTATCGGGTTATAAATTATGATTTTCAGTCGGGGGAGCTGACATTTTTCATCAACAATTTATTTATGAGCCTAAAATCGTTAAAAATAATTACGAATTTTACAAAAACTCCTGTATTAAAACCCTCACGCCGGAGGGTGTTGGACGTGGAGGGATTATAAAAGAAACCTTTCTGAACACGATGCCGAAGAGAAATCGCGGCGGCTCCCCCCCCCCCCCCCAATTAAAAGTGATGGGGTTTTGAAGTTTGTGAAAATGCAAAAACATAGCAACAAACATATAATATATAATTTATAATAATGAAACAATACAATGATAATCATATATAGAAAAAATATATATATAATATATGGAATTAAAGTTAATGTAATTTCGGCGTGTTTGGGTTTGTTTTGGGATTCCAAATAAACCCAAACAAACTTCAAAATCCCATAACTTTATATGAGGGGGTGGGGTGGGGGTGAATTACAGCTTTCCCCGACTGAATATCATCATGTATAACCCCATAAATGAGAAAATAGCGAAAAAAATATTTTAGACTCATTTTTCGGAATAGTCACTTATGTAAAGAATTACCCTATTTTTTTATCAATTAGTGACATGTCACATTGGTGACATGTCACATTGGTGACATGTCACATTGGTGACATGTCACATTGGTGCCATGTCAAATTGGTGACATGTCACATTGGTGCCATGTCACATTGGTGACATGTCACATTGGTGACATGTCAAATTGGTGACATGTCACATTGGTGCCATGTCACATTGGTGACATGTCACATTAGTGACATGTCTCGTTAATTTTTTTTTCGTAAAGGTAGAATTGCAACTGCGCAATTGTTTTCGGTATTTTTTCATCAATAATATTTTTCAACGGCGCTCAATGTTTATACGTAAATACATTTATATATTTATTTGAATTATGTTATCAATTTTATTAATTTATATCATTATATTTATTTTATTTGTACAAATGCAATGCAGAGCTGCTCCCACGGGACTGACAAGGACGTCTACATGTCGGTACCGTGCGTTCTCGGAAGAGAGGGTGTGTATCACACGGTAAGACAGCGACTAACAGATCAGGAGAAATCGTCGCTTCAGGCGTGCGCCGACAGCATTCGTAACGCACTCCGCGACTCCGGTATTCTTCGTGATACGAGCGAGGACGTATAGGAGCTGAGGACTCGTCGACCAGGACGAGGAGAGTTGCGCGATACCTCGCCGTCTCGTACGACTCGTAACTCTCGTACGTGAAGAAATGGTTGCTTTGAAACTCCGACATTGTCACTTTTTTTTCTCTCTCTCTCTCTCTCTCTTTTTCGAATAAATCAATGAGACTTTCGAAACAGATATTTTTGCAACGTTGTTATATCGGATAAGGGATGAAAGCGTTAAATTGATTGTAAGACGTAGAATTGAATAAATGGCGAAAAGGATCAATGGCATAAAAAAGAAAGAAATTGTTATCGGTTATTGATGAAAAGAATGAAATCACCCGGAGGTGATTGTCGAAGGGTGACTCGGATGGTTCGGACGAGAAATATCCCTCGCTCTATCGGAAATTAGAATCTCGTCGAACGGATACCTGAACGATTCTTGCGAGCGGTTGGTAAAAGAAAAAGCTGGAGAGAGAGAGAGAGAGAGAGAGAGAGAGAGAGAGAGAGAGAGAGAGAGAGAGGGATGTGGCGAACGACGAGAACAAAGTATGAGAGCACCTGCACTCGATAGCTCATGTGCAACAGCATCTGGCTATCGATCACGTATGAATGGATACAATGCCCATACGCATTGGTATACGACAGTGGAATATACTTTGCGTTAATTTATCATTATTTTATGCTAATTTTATCTCCACTTTTGGATCGTTGTTCAACATTTTCAAAATTGCACATCAAAACTTGATATTCTTTTTTTTTGTAATCATTTGTCGGTGCGCGTTAACTATATATTTTTGTTATTCATTTCTAAAAACGTTGCATCAATATGCAGAATTGTTGTGGGAATTTTTTTTTACCTACTTGTAACATTTTTAGAAGGTTCACAATTATTCAACGTATTATGGAATGACCAAACTCGATTTTTGCCAACACGTGAGAGAATTGCGACGACAAAAAAGGTTGAACCGGAAATGAAAAATTTGCTTCCTATTTTGTGTCAGCGCCACCTCAGAGGGCTCGTTCCAGCTGTGTTCCAGGAACATTGCGCGGGGCTACGAAAAACAGCTGAGAGACCGTATCTGCCTCCCGTATCGATTACGGAAATATGTTATTTTTTTGTAGCGAAAAGAACCAGAGCTCCCTTCTGTTCCGAGGCGAAAATAATGACAGGTTGGGCGAGGAACTCTTGCGAGAAACTACACGATTGGTATTCCTTTTTTATATCGAATTTTGTATTTTTCGAGTGCTGGATACGATGTTGGCTTCGCGAAAAATCTTATTGTGATACCGATGACATTCAGTGAAGGTTTTATTGTTTTATTGGCTTTGGAATAAAATAAAAATACAAAAATTGCGAGTTTGTCTTTCTTAAGGTAGAACGAGCGCGCACTTTTGATTTCTATCGATTTTGTTCAAATTTTAACCAGACATTGTTCATACCATTATGCATGTTCGTCCTTGTGTTTTACATAAGGAGATAATGGGTTTTGAAATTGCAACTTTTAACACTGCAGGGTCTGCATTGATCGAAAGTCGGGTCAGATAATCCGTCATACCATTCTATTGTGTTTATTTATGTTGAAAAAAATTATGTTTAGATAGCAAACTAGTTAGGGAAAGAATAAAAAAAGTTTGGATTGCCCTTACTATTCAGTTTTGCCAAAAACGTTCAGTAATGACAGAATAATTATCCGCAAAAAATATTTGTCCCTTACAATAAGAAGACACATGGCAACATTGCAAAACAGTATTGTTCATTATTTCGAGAAAAAAAACAATTATCGTGTTCCTAAAGTTGAAAACTTTTATCACAAAAAAACATATTTGCGTTATAAATATCAATATTTTATATTGTTTGTGTTATCTTCATTGACAAATGAAAGTGTTGGTTAATTCGTAACTAATTAAAAACTTTGTTCGATTAAAAATTACTTCCGAATAAAAATTTGTGTTGCAGTGTTATTTTAAATATGCCGCGCAAACTTAAATCATTGGATACGTGAAACGATGAGGTGTTGCCATGTCTTCTTATTATAGGGGACAAATATTTTTTACGGAAAATTATTCTGTCTAAATTTCAATGCAGATTCTGCAGTGTTAAAAGTTGCAATTTTCAAACCCGTTATCTCCCAATCTAAATACTCGACTGTTCTGTAATTTCACTCAAACATGCATAATGATATGAACAATGTCTGGTTGAAATTCGAACAAAATTAATGGCAATCAAGAGCGCACGCTCGTTCTACCGTACGGCTTTAGGCCACCCTAGAGGCCGAAAAAATAGCCCTTTTTGGGATTTTTTGTTCAGAAAAACTACAAAATAAATCGAGATTACAAAAAAGGTGTTGATCATACATATCAGTGACTGTATACAATAATTTTTTTGAAGCGATTAATTTCAAAATGGCGGCTGTGCAGCGTTTGTCTCAAAACTGCATTTTGTTAAGTTGGCCGGAAACATAACTCAGACAATTTTCAACCGATTCACTTGAAATGTTGAATATATCTTGAAAAATACATTGTCCATGGAAGAACGTATGATTTTTTTTTGATATTGCATAGTTCATTTGTTATTAACAATTATCTGACGATTTTTTTGGAAAGTGAAAAATGTACCTAAAAAATCGTCAGATAATTGTTAGTAACAAATGAACTATGCAATATAAAAAAAATCCTTTTTCAAGACATATTCAACATTTCAAGTGAATCGTTTGAAAATTGTCTGAGTTATGTTTCCGGCCAACTTAAAATAATGCAGTTTTGAGATAAACGCTGCACAGCCGCCATTTTGAAATTAATCGCTGGAAAAAAATGACTGTATACAGTCATTGATATGTATGATAAACACTCTTTTTGTAATCCAGATTTATTTTGTAGTTTTGCTGAAAAAAAATCCCCAAAAAGCCTATTTTTTCGGCCTCTAGAGTGGCCTAACCCCTTAAGGTTCGTGCTTGTTTCTTGGTATCCGCATTATTTAACTACTAGATAATTAATTGCCATTTTCGTTCGTAAGCCCTTGTAGGGGTTTGTGAGCCGGCTCTTTTAATTTGTACTCACCCTTGACATTTTACAATTTTTTTATTTTCGAGAATTCTCCCAGATGGGTTTATACTCCTGAGTCAACTCCTGTTAGTAATTGAGCAATTGTATTTCTTCGTTATTACGTTCATTTACCAAAAATTAAAAAAATTGTACTCATCGCTACGACAATAATTTCTGTATCCAGTTTAGAATGTTTTTCGAATTTTTTTTTCGAATTTTTTCTCTAATTTATTCTTCCCGTGTCCGTCAAGATACACAAACGTTCCCCTCGACTTTACAAATGTATTTTCTTATTTTCCGTGAGAGGAATTCGTTGCATCACGATTAGCTAAGATTCCCCATAAGCGGCTGCCGGTAAGTCGGGCCGTCCACTTTGTCACTGACAGGTGTGTGACGTAAATTATGACGTTCCGAAAATGAAAGTGGATGGAATCCCGAGTTTGAGTGAGCTTGACGTTCGGCTGTTTCTTTTTTTTTCTGTCTATTAACCTCTCGATACACCGCACCATTTTCCGCGTTTACATCGTACCGGAAGTACTCCACGCGAAGGCTGTAGGAGTCATGAGAGAACTGATGATCGAGTCAGACGCCGCGTACGACTGGTTGTGACTTTTGTGAATCGTCTTTATTTTTCGTCTATCGATACGATGAACCAAGGTTCGAACAAAAAATGCGTCCGGCCAACGACCGAGAACACCGCGACGTTTTTACTCGCGAGACAACCCCAAGATAATGTCACCGTGGATGATCATAAAACCAAGATTGCCATTGTTGGCAGCGGGTACGCTGGAGTGGCTGTAGGAATTTCCATACTCTTTAAGGTTAGACGCGATATTGAGCGACGTATTCGTTTTTAATGACGTATTTTTGAATTATTCTTATTACGCGTTTTTAATGATATTCATTACGGATTTTTATATTTTTTCTTGACGTACTTTCAATTATTTTTATCGCGTATTTTGAGTTATTTTTATTACCTATTTTTAATTACTTTTTTTCACGTCTTCAAACTATTTCGATTACCCATTTATTAACTATTTTTATTGCGCATTTTTTATATTATTTTATCTATTCGAATTAATTAACTTTGTTTGGGTTGGTTCAACGGAACCCGTAATATTCATTACGGGTTTTAAAATTATTGTTTGACGTACTTTTAATTATTTTTATCGCGAGTTTCAAGTTATTTTTTTTTACCTATTTTTCCATTACTTTTTTTCACGTCTTTTCATATTATTTCGATTACCCATTTATTAACTATTTTTATAGCGCATTTTTTATGTTCTTTTATCTATTCGAATTAATTAACTTTGTTTAGGTTGGTTCCCGTTGAACCATTATATTCGTAGCAAAATAATTACAACCTCTCATCAATATTGCAGATCAAAGGTTTTCTTTTTACTATTAAGGGGAGATATACACCTAGGAGCCGGAAAAAAGTCATTCTTGTGAATTTTCTCAAGGAAAACTATTTGAAATTTCGGATTGGGGTTTTAATTATCTAAAAGTATATACATTCAAAAATATGCTTAATTTTCTTTATTTAAAAACATAAAAAATATGCAAGGATATTGTATGATCCTTGGAGCGTCTTAAAAAAATTTGCGTTACGGTACCCACTTGCGTTTCTTCAAAAATCATCTGAAAACAAAAAACGAAAAAGATTATTAAATTAGATACTATAATGTAGTACTTGTCATAGCCGATTTTGAAAATATCGATTTATGACAAAATGGCGGATGTTTGAACTTAAATAATGATTTTTGGGCCAAAAATTAGTTATTATTTTGCCTATAAAACAAAAACTAAGTAACGGAAAAAAAATCCCATGACAAGTACTAGATAATGGTGTATAGAATAACCACAAGAAAACCTCAAGGCAAACGGTTCATTGGTTTTCGAGAAATTTTGGGTACCGATTTGAAAAACGTGGTTTTGAGAAAAACGCGATTGAAAATTTGGGAATGAATAAATCATGAAATTTGTCAATTTACATGGAATCATCGACACCAGGCCCATAGTGTAGGTCTTCTATGGTCGACGGAATGTTCATAGCTTCTAAATCGATTTTTTCGACCATCTAGGTGTATATCTCTCCTTAAGCATCTGCCTCCTTTACATCGATAAACCAGTATTTCGAATTTACCAAAACGACGTCACAAATTGTCGGTTTTTATACTATAGTAAAATCCCTTGTAGGAATCAGACCCACATGTGACCAAAAAAAAATTGTTCCTATTTCCAATTTCGATTTCTGGCCCTTTGAATGTCCAACCTGTTCAATGTTTATGGGATTCACTTTTTTTTCTCATTTTATCAGCCAAAACGGATCTTTATTATTCCATTTCCAACACGCTTCGAGGCTGGGACGATGGGCTATGCGGATAAGCATTGGAAATTCAATCTTGGATCATGAATCTCGGGGCCCGCACCCGTGGACTCTCTCTCTCTCTCCCTCTCTCTCTTTCTCTTTCCCTCCCCTCTCCTTGTCTCATGTTCTGGTCCAGGCCAAGTTCTATCACTTTATCGATGCGCTTACCTGCCCACGCACTTCACAACACTGACCCATATCCTGTACACACGAAAGTATAAGATACACGGTCCTGAGGTGAACTCGGTTGTTCATTCTCAGTGAGTTCTTTCGCTGTCCAAGAGACACGACAACGATTTTTTTTTTCCACGATCTTATCTCCGAGGATCGTATCGCTTTACCTACTGAAAACTAATATTTCCATGTCTCCGGTACCGGAGCGATTTAAAACGAGTCTAAACACACTTGACAAAACGGATCCTATCTCGCTGCATGATGAAATGGAATCAATTAGGGGTGAGCCAGGCTGCAAGATTTTCGAAACGTGATTTCTCGTCTGTCGATAGGGGATTGGGTATCTTGGAAGGTTCCTATCGTTATTGGCAAAAATGAAGTTTCTGTCAGGCGATTCGAGAGAAGGAGTGATCAGGGCAATGGGAAACAGTTCATTGGGAAATGGCTATGGACTATTAAAATTCTGCAAAAAATCGAAAAATACCCGAGGCTCAATGAACGAAGCGGCATTTTCAAGCGAAAACGATAGGGAACAAAATGAGCACAGAGTGGATTTCCCAATCCAAATAGTAAACCATAATATCGTCGATTTTCTGAAGCCACTTTTTTTGGCTCTGATACGAAGTTTTTTTCGATCGTAATCTTTTTTTTCCAAGTCCATTTTACGTATTTGTGCCCCCTGAAAATAAATTCACTATTAATTTCCACCGAAACCCTCAATTTTTATTGAAAAAATGTGGAAAAATTCGCTAAAATTGAGGTCCCTCTTTGAAATTCTGCCAAAAATCGGAAAATACCCGCAGCTCAATGAATGAAGCGGTACTTTAAAATGAAGACGATAACGAACAGAATGAGCATAGAGTGCATTCTTTAATCCAAATAGAAAACCATACCCTCATGGAAATTTATGTATGTAAAATATACGCAGAAAATATATGCTACATATATATATATATATATATATATATATATATATATATATATATATATATATATATATATATATATATATATATATCGGTTGCATATATAGTGACGAAAAATAGAATAATACGTGTATATTCAGTATATATGCACCAAATATATGACGCATATATGACCCATATATTTATGATATATTTTTCTGACGAAAAAAATATATGCTACGTATAAACACTATATATGATGCATATATGAGGCATATACGACGCATATATTTTCGATATATTTTCAATCTATTTTTTTGTCAGAAAAATATATCAAAAATTATGCGTCATATATGACTCATATATGTGTCATTTATGCATCATATATGACGCATACATTTTTGATACATATTCCTGACAGGAAATATATGCTGTGTATAAACACTATTACAGGTAAACTTAACAAAACTTAAAACTTAAACTTAAAAAAACTTAACTTACAGTTGAAGTACACTATTACATACGAAGCACATATATACAGATATGCTGCGCATATCTGTATATATGTGGCATATATGTACCATTTATGCAGTATATATGTGGTATGTATGCAGTGTGTATGCACCTTATATGCTAAATATATGTGGTATATATGCAGGGTAAATGCTACATATATCATTGATATATGATACATTGATATACAGTAATACCACGCATATACATCTCATATATAAAAACGTTACGAAAATTAGAATTTGGCACATATATTTTCAATATATGGCATACATTTCACATGTATTACTATTATTAATAAACTAAATTTGCAGTATATTTTTGCGTATATAAATTTCCATGGGGGTATTATCGTCGATTTTCTGAAGCCACTTTTTTTGGCCCTGATACGAAGTTTTATTTCGATCGTAATATTTTTTTTTCCAAGTCCATTCCCGTATTTTTGCCCCTGAACACAAATTCACTATTAATTTCCCTGGAAACCCTCAATTTTTATTGAAAAAGTGTGGAAAAATTCGCTAAAATCGATGGTCCCTCCTTCAAATTCTGCCAAGAATGGAAAAATACCCGCAGCATGATGGACGAGCGGCATTACAAGGGGTCTTCTCACTTTACATTAAAAAAATGGTTTAATGTATTAATGTAACCCAAACAAACTTTAAACGCGTTTTTCTCGAAACAACGTTTTTCGACGGCTTGTTGATAAAATCTTCGAAACTACTGAACCGATCCTTATGAAATTTTAACCACATATTCTGTACAAGTATAGCCATAGCGCATATCAAGGATTTTTTTAAATTTTGATATTTACTATTTTTTGCCAAAAACGGTGAAAAGAAAACACGTTTTTTTAATGTCCGCCATTTTGTAATTTTTGCAAACATAAAGAATCGTATGATATGCGCTATAGTCATTAACATACTGAATCTACAACCGTACGATTTTTATGTTTCGGTGAATTCATCTCCGAGATTTCATCAACAGCGCAGACCTACAATTTTTCTAGGACATTTTTTCAACTACCATTTACATCTATAAATAATGACTCAAATGAATAAAAAAAATTTTCAATGTATTTCGAAAGGGTATTTATTAAGGAGCTATACCAGTGTGACACTTAAAAAAAAAGGATTTTGATTGCCTTTTTCGACGGTTTATACTTTCAAGAATATCATTATTATTTTTATCATTTTATCTTCTAAAAATCGATAGTTAAATCTTTAAAAGCGTTTTTCTCGAAATGATATTTTTCAAATTTGCTGACATTGTAACTCAAAGAGCAATTATCCGTCTGACTTGAAATTTGAACTAAGTACTCTTGAATATATTTACTCTACAATGACGTATGACATTTTTGATTGGATGAAAATTAACGATTTGGCATTCAAAAAAACGACCATTTTATAGGTTAGAAAACAGACTTTTTTTCATAACTACGCCATTTGGTTAGATTTTGATATTTTTCGAAAATCCTACGTCATTGTACAGGAAATACTTTTTAGTTCAACGATTTTTTTCCTTTTCGGTGTCAGCTACTCAATCGGCTGGAATCGTGTCAGCAGTGGAGAAACTTTTTTTTGGCACCTCCGAAGGCATAGGTCGCTTGGATCTCAATATTTTACTATGAAAAAATTATGTAATAGAGGTTAAACATAGCCAAATATATTCTCATATTTATATACTCATATATAAATATATATTTTCCGAAACATTTAATTGAGTACTTTTCTTCCAAAAAATTCCCGAAAATCACCCAAATTTTCAGCGTTCACACTGCCATAGCCCCTTAAGTGTAACAACTTTTATATCAATATCTACAATATAAACCTATCAAAAAACCACGAAAATAGCCTTTCTTTAGCGTCCGAATTGAGAAGACCCCTTAAAGCGAAAACGACAACGAACAGAAGTAGCAAATTGACAGGAGCAAAAAGTGAAAAGAGACCTGCCGAGTTTATGATCCAACCATAATCTCCTCCCATGCACAATAATCGTCCTCCTATCATTCGCATCGGACCGTCATCATCCATTATAAAGAATACCATCCTCTATGAAGAATACAGCACCGGGGTAAAATTGACCGAGCAAAGAACGAATCCAACAAGATACACAGGCACTCGAAGAGGTTGCGCAGTCGAGATGGAATAAAAAGGGGTACGAACAAACGAAGAAACGAGAAGATAGGAAGAAACGAGAGCTTCCTTCTGGTACTCTCGGCGTTGCTGCTGTTGGTCGGATTCTCTTTCCCTCTCGTCGCGCTATCGGATCGTAAGGCGAGCATTTACACGTCGTCCTTTCGCTATGCGCCCCCGCAAAGCAGGGGAAAAGAGAGAAAGAGGCAGAGGACCTCTCGCTTCCCCGGAGACTGATTTATGTTGTGCCCGAGAGCCGAGAGACTCTCGTGGATATCCTTGGAGGCTTGGAGGGCCTGAAATCCATACCTGGTTGACCACGCTCCTGAGGACACGGGGGAACGACACACACCAACTTCTTCCTCTTATCGCTCCTCCGACGTACCGAAATTCAGACACTCCCCCCCCCCCCCCCCCATCTCAGCCTTGCGTACGCGCTAATACTTCTTTATTTATTTTTGTTTGTTCGTTTGTTTATTTCTTCACTGTGTTTCGCGATACTCGGGCTACTCGACACTACGGTAATAATGTAGCACTTCTTCTTTCCTCTCCAGCGTTTTTTTTCCCTCGCTTTTTTATACTCCGGCACCGTCTTCCACCACCAGAAGCAACTCTGTGTCTTCCTGTCTTGTACACTCTCTCGTTTCTCCACCTCGTGTACACCCAGTCATCCGTCTCGTGTAGCGCACGTTATACTCGTTATACGACTTTCTCCCTTCATCGGCGCCTCGCGTGCGGCTTATCGGGACCCCACGACTCCGCCGGTAAACCCGGGAAGATTTTTGAAAACCACCAAAATGGATGGACACGATAACAGGGAATGTTCACTGGAGCAAGGATATCTTCAGGATATTGGTTTCTCGAAAAACAAACACATGGACGAGTCCCCCATGGAAATTTATATACGCAAAAATATACTGCAAATTTATTTGATTAATAATTGTAATATATGTGATATGTATGCCATATATTGAAAATATATGTTGCACATATGTGCCAAATTCGAATTTTCGTAACGTTTTTATATGTGAGATGTATATGCGTGGTATTACTGTATATCAATGTATGGTATATAAATGATATATGTAACATTTACCGTGCATATATACCACATATATTTAGCATATATGTTGCATACACACTGCGTACATACCACATATATACTGCATAAATGGTACATATATGCTACATATATACAGATATGTGTAGCATATCTGTATATAGTGTTTATATGTAATAGCGTACTTTAAGGGGGGATTGTCTTTTTTTTTCGCAAAATTTACCGCTTTTTGGGAACTTTTTTGTGAAGAAAGTATACAACGGAAAACTTGTGAAACTTGGCATATAGTTTTATTGATCTGTTTACTCCATACAAAAAATTTTTTAAACAATTTCATCAAAAAATCCGCCTCCCACCCCCCCTCGACGCGCGATGGTCCTTTTTTGATGGTGTGCACGATTACAGCCTTCACGTTCATCCTGCAACAAAAACCCGAAATGCATTTTACTTTAGACACATATAGCTATCGTTCGATGAAGGGAAAAAAAATTGACGATTTGGTGACGTTTTGAACTTGAAGTATCGATTTTTCGAAAAAAATTGATCGATTTTTTGTTATAAATAAAAAACTATTAAACGTATTGCTTTTTTGCTTCATCAAACGATAAAAGGATGTCAGCTGAGCATTCTGTCCAAATTTGAAGGCAATCGGTTGAATAGTTTTTGAGAAATCGTGCACACCATCAAACAAGGACCATCGCGCGTCGAGGGGGGTGGGAGGCGGATTTTTTGATGAAATTGTTTAAACAAA
This sequence comes from Ophion ellenae, assembly GCA_963210295.1. Lineage (NCBI taxonomy): Eukaryota > Metazoa > Arthropoda > Insecta > Hymenoptera > Ichneumonidae > Ophion > Ophion ellenae. Next base: position 21,977,501 of record OY723395.1, read on the forward strand.
TTTTTGTATGTAGTAAACAGATCAATAAAACTATATGCCAAGTTTCACAAGTTTTCCGTTGTATATTTTCTTCACAAAAAAATTCCCAAAAAGCGGTAAATTTTCCGAAAAAAAAGACAATCCCCCCTTAACTGTAAGTTAAGTTTTTTTAAGTTTAAGTTTTAAGTTTTATTAAGTTTAACTGTAATAGTTTTTATACACAGCATATATTTTTTGTCAGGAATATGTATCAGAAATGTACGCGTCATATATGACGCATAAATGACACATATATGAGTCACATATGACGCATACATTTTTGATAGACGTTTCTGCCAAAAAAATAGATTGAAAATATATCGAAAATATATGCGTCGTATATGCCTCATATATGCGTCATATATTTGGTGCATATATACTGAATATATACGTATTATTCTATTTTTCGTCACTATATATGCGACCGATATATATATATATATATATATATATATATATATATATATATATATATATATATATATATGTATATGTATATGTATATGTAGCATATATTTTACATACATAAATTTCCATGGGGAGTTGACCAGGAAACTGGGGGGCCGGGTGGAAATTCCGAACTTTGGATGGTCAGAACGCTCAAAATACTACCCCGAAAGATGGAAACTCCGAAAGTATTTTACACGAACGACGAAAACTCCGTAAATCTGAAGACCGTCAAAATAATTCGGCTATGGAAGTCGTAAAAGTTTCAAAATTATCAATAAATCGACGAATTATTTCGAGAATTTCGTATTATCGAGAAGTGATTTTACATCAATTTTGAAATTTGTCTGGTCAATGTTATACGTTCTGCATCATTTACAGTCAACTGTGTAAACTTTCGCTGGCATGATCTTGACGAACCGAAAAACTAGTCGGACTAGAGGCCGAAAAAATAGTCTTTTTGGGGATTTTTTTTTTCAGGAGAACTTTTTTTTTAACGAGATTACAAAAAGGGTTTTTATTATACATATCAGTGACTGTATAAAATAATTTTTTTGAAGCGATTAATTTCAAATTGGCGTCTGTGCAGCGTTTATCTCAAAATTGCATTTTTTAAGTTGGCCGGAAACATAACCAGACGATTTTCAACCCATGTACTTGAAATGTTGGATATATCTTGAAATATACATTGTCTATGAAAGTATTGAGGATTTTTTTTGTTATATTGCATAGTTCATTTTTATTAACAATTATCTGACGATTTTTTAGGCAAGTTTTTCACTTTCCAAAAATTTGCCTAAAAATCGTCAGATAATTGACCCAAATGACAGATCTGTACATATTTAACGAAACCCAAGCAAACGCAAACAATAGAGCTTCTGTTCAAATTCAACCAAACCCAAACAAAACCGAACAATAAATATTCTGTTTAAATTCGACCAAATCCAAACAGTAGATCTTCTTTTCAAATCCAACCAAACCCTAACAATAGATCTTCTGTTCAAATTCAAACAAACCACACAATAAACCTTCTGTTCAAATTAAAAAAAAAACCCAAGCAATAGATCTGTTCAAATCAAACTAAATCAAAATAAACCCAGACAACACAACCTCTGTTCAAAGTCACCCCAACCCAAACAAAACCAAACAATAAATCTTCTGTTTAAATTCGACCGAATCCAAACAGTAGATCTCCTTTTCAAATTCAACCAATGCAAACAATGGACCTCCCGTTCAAATTCAACCAAACATAAACAATAGATCTTCCGTCCAAATTCAAACAATCCCAAACAATAGATGTTTTATGCAAATTCAACTTATAACACCAGAGTCGACAAATGTGGCAAACTTTGGAGAAAAAATCAACACCTTTTCCGTACGGGAGGTAACGAGAGAACCCACCTAACAATAAAAAAAATCATTATTTTCATCACCGTTCGTATGCTCGTTATATTCGGTAACTGGACTTTCTCGACTGCTGCGGTTTATCAAGTCGTGACACGGAGTACATGCGAGCGGGTGTGACGCAAGAGAACGGATAATGATATTTATTTCGACCCTCGTTTCCGGTTCCGTTATGTTATAACCGTCTATTTGGGGGATATCCACGCATGGCATGTATCGGCACGAATAAAAGTGCATCCAAATTACCGAAGGGTTTCTTAACAACGGATACGAGGCGGACTTACCTTTATACTTGGCTTTCTTGGTTTTTTTTTTCATCGTTCCGTTGGAACGTTGCTCCCATTTGTCTGTGTACAATGCCGAGACTATTGAAATTCGACGATGGTCCGCTTACTGCCGATCGCTGATCAGATCGTGTTTTCAAACTTCCCTTATGATGGCGGTTTTTTAATTACATTTTTTATTCTCTTATTTTCGAATTTGCCTACATTTGTAACAAGACCAAACCAGGTAGAAATTTCCAAATATTTGTCCAAATGGGTACCAAATGTCCCCTTGGAAGTTACCTATAAGTTATCATGTGCCCAACAGTTATCTCTTGCGATTATTGTTAACGGAGACTTTGTCCTTGGAGTGCCATATTTCAGGTGTTTACATTTTATTTTTTTTAAAGGAAACGAGTAAAGCTTTTTGAGTGCCGTTTTTTTCTTGCCTTTATTCATGATATACAGAACGTTAAATAATTTTTTTTTGAAAAAAAAACCAAAATGGCAGCCGTTGCAGCTCCGCGAAAACAGGTCCTTAAATCGCGGGAGGTAAACGGCTGACATCACTGCCCCCTCTTCGTTGAACTGAAACACAAATTCAAAGCATATTATCAATCTGTGACCCTTTGGTCATGGAATGACGGATGGGTTTTTCGTTTAGTACAAATTTCGGAAAATGGCGGCAATTTAAAAAAAAATCGAATTTTCGCGTTGTTTTTCGCATAAAAAGATAAATAATAAATGCGAAAATGTATCTATCGAAAAAATGATCCGTCATTCCGTGAAGACATATTTTCTGAGTATGCTCTCCAAATTTCAGGTCGATATCTTAATTACAGCGGTCAGGAGAATGTCAGCCATTTTTAAAAACGTGTTTTCGAGAAAAACGCGTTTAAAGTTTAGTAATGTGTTTACACAAATGTGTTTATAATTACCGCTAATCGGCAATGCCTGGTCCATAGAGGCATCCCTCCTCTTCTTCTAGCTGCTCATGTTGAGCCGCTAACATCTCCCGCCGATTTCAAGGACAAAGTCTCCCTCAACTTTAAGATAACTTCCGGGCGGACATTTGGTACCCATTTAGCCAACTTTTGGACAACTTTTTAAAAATTGCTACTTGGGAAAGTCTCGCTCGAACCCCGCGGAAGATGATGTGCTCCCTCTGTGCCCGCGTCCGAAAACGATGACAGTTTCGGACTGACAGCCCGTGACTCGATCGGATGCCATAACCGCAAACGGGCTGTCAAACTTTTAGGTTAACGCATTGTTTTTCGATCTCAAAAAAAATTCTCCCGGCACGAAAAATCTCAGTCTTCACGCGTGCTTCATCAGCGGGGATCGGGAATATCCGCGCTCACGTCATTGAGAAGTTGGCTCTTTAGGACGACAGCGAAAGAAAAAATGCTTCATCCGTTGAAGGTCGCTAGCAATGCGACGAGAGAATGAACGATCGGCAACATTGTTCGACGGATCGACGTAGCCTCACCGAGCGAATCAAGGACATCATAAGGAAGTATGAGAACAGTGTGAGCACGAGGTGTCCTTCTTCTTGCCCGGGACACCTGGCACGGGCAAATTCATCAGCCTCGAAGTCGATCATCGAAGCTCAAGAACGCAGGCTCGCTGCTCCAGGGACTTCCGTACGTCCTTTGCCATCTCTTCCTGCGATATCCTTCAAGCGATGTCCTGGAAGACCGAGTTCAGCCAATCCTGCCGAGACGTCGAAAGGTCCTGGAAGACTCGTCGTCGCGGAAAACGTTTGCGACAGGATCACGTGTCCTTCGAGATCAGCGAAGAATACCTGCGTCAAATTCTCCTCCCTGTGCAATCTCGCGCTCGACGGAAAGACAGCAGCACCGCCGCCACCAATGACCTCCATCAACTTCGACCTACCCCAAGTTTGTCCAGGCCCAAATTTGCAACGATATTTGTCCTCCCGTAGAATTTGTCCGTCGCTTCGTGACAGATTGTCATCTTGCGCGAACAAAGGATCGACTCCTTGCGATCCTCGCTCGAAAACGACTTCTTCCGCCGATGAGCAAAGGACACCACGCTGTCTGGAAATTCCACATGGAGATTTCTCACGACCAATCTGTCTGGGAAAATCACGCTCAGCCGCGCCGATCTCGGTCACCCAGCCGCGCGACGATTTTCAACTGACAGCACGATGCGCGTGTCCACGTCCTACCGGCTGCTTTCCATTGAGAAACTTTTGTTCGCTGACAAGCCCGGAATCGATTTCCGGTACGAGGCAAAGTACTCGCTGCACAACTGAACCGCCATTCTCCTCGCCCACTCTCGAGAGAGAATTCACCAGTAGATTCGTCAAGGTGCACTTTTGCTCGTGATTATCGTACACAGGATTTCGTCGTATGGCCAACGAGATCCATCGATGGTGATGGACCCGGGTGGGTACTTGTGTGCAGACCTCACCGACGGTGATGAGATCCTGGAGAGATCTTCTGTCATGTCTGTCCACGTGGCAACACACATTTAAGGGGTCTTCTCACTTTAGACGCTAAAAAAGCATTTCATCAATTTTGTTATAGGCTTATATTATAGATATTGATATAAAAGTTGTTACACTTGATAAATACGCTTTCGAAATACATTTTTTTTTATATGTATGTATTTATGTAACCCAAATGAACTGTGGACGCGTTTTTCGACAGCTTGTTGATGAAATGTTCGAAACTCCTGAACCGATCCTTATGAAATTTTAACCACATATTCATTACAACTATAGCTATAGCAAATATCGAGGATTGAAAAAAAAATTATATTTACTATTTTTTTGCCAAGAACGGTGAAAAAAATACGTTACTTTTGTTTTTTTTTCGAAAAATGTCCGCCATTTTGTTATTTTTGAATATATAAAAAATCGTATGAGATGCGCTATAGCCATTAACATAGGGCATCTAAAATCGTTTGATTTTTTTCTTTCGGATGATCCATCTCCGAGATTTCATCAACAGCGCAGACCGACAAATTTTCAGGACATTTTTTTAACTACCATTTTCGTCCATAAATAGTAACTTAAATAAATTTAAAAACTTTTCAAATGTATTTCGTAAGTGGATTCATTAAGAGGTTAGGCCACACGAACGGGTTTAAAATCATGTGCGAATTTAACAATTTTTTTCCCGTATCAAAAAGTGATTCACTCATAAAATTAATTACACATCTATTTAGTATAAATATCAAGCTGTTAAAAAATATATATATATATTTTTTCAATGTACAAAATGACCGACTACTCGAAACTTCTCGAAACAGCTTTTTTCCAATTGGCGTGACAATTAACTCCAATAATTTTTACTCGATTTACTTCAAATTTAAAAGTTATGTTCCTAATTGCATTTCGCAGAGAAGTGCGTACGGAATTTCTGATTAATCGTAGACTTTTCATTTTATGAGCAGTTTATGAGCAGTTATAACGAAATTGTTCACTGTAAAATCATTTCTTAAGTTCAAATACCTACAACTTTTGAATGAAACAATATTTTTTAAATTCTGTACGTACTTCTCTATCTATTCTAATGTAGACTAACGAGAATTGTTTTTTTGTTCTAGGTAAAGAATTGTGGATGCTAAATGCCACGCCGCGAAGCGCCTAAAAAAAGATAACAAAAGAAAATTAGTAGCCGGCCATTTTGTACATCGAAAAAAAATGTATATATTTTCCAACAGCTTGATATTCATACTAAATAGATGTGTAATTAATTTAACGAGTGAATCACTTTTTCATACGAAGAAAATTTGTTAAATTCGCACATGATTTTATCCCCGTTAAGCCTAACCCCTTAAGGGTAACAACTTTAATATTAATATCTATGATATAAACCGATCAAAAAAATCCACGAAAATAACCTTTTTTAGCGTCTAAAGTGAAGAGACCCCTTAACGATTAACTATTACGAGCTGCTCGACTTAATTACCAATAATCCTCAGTCAAAAAGACCTGGTGACTGGTAACTATCCCGTTGTGGAGAAAGACTTTTTTGCGAATTAATTCAAAAACTGTTTGTGTGTGTGTGTGTGTGTGTGTGTATGTGTGTGTGTGTGTGTGTGTGTGTGTGTGTGTGTATGTGTGTGTGTATGTGTGTGTGTGTGTGCGTGTGCGTGTGCGTGTGCGTGTGCGTGTGCGTGCGTGGGTGTGTGTGTGTGTGTGTGTGTGTGTGTGTGTGTGTGTGTGTGTGTGTGTGTGTGTGTGTGTGTGTGTGTGTGTGTGTGTGTGTGTGTGTGTGTGTGTGTGTGTGTGTGTGTGTGTGTGTGTGTGTGTGTGTGCGTGCGTGCGTGCGTGCGTGTGTAGGTGTGTGTATGTGTGTGTGTGCGCGCGCGTGTGCGTGCGTGCGTGTGTGTGTGTGTGTGTGTGTGTGTGTGTGTGTGTGTGTGTGTGTGTGTGTGTGTGTGTGTGTGTGTGTGTGTGTGTGTGTGTGTGTGTGTGTGTGTGTGTGTGTGTTCTAGAGAGAGAGAGAGAGAGAGAGAATAAAAAATGAAGCTTGGATTTTTATTTTCTCAAATTAAATTATACGATAAATAGTGCTTAGTTGTGAAGATATTAATAAAAATCTCGGGCGAGGGCGAAAGATAAAGAGGCTTGGAGAGGGGAGGGGGATAAAGCTGGAGTACCTTAATGAGCCTTCATATTAAATTCCTGACCGAACACGATCTCTCTCTCTCTCCCTTTCTCTCTCTCGCTCTCTCTTTCTCTCTCGCTGGTGTTATACATCGATCAATCGAGCATGAAACCATCGAGAGTGCGAGGTGCTGCGCTCGCGCCCCAACCGAACCCATTTATGCATCAACGTTAACCGCATTCCATCCGAGGTCCATCTAACCGGATCGAATGAAAAAGACAAAAAGAAAAAAGAAAAGCAAATAAGAAGAAGGAAATAAGCTGGCAAAAAAATAATAATAAGATTGCCCCTTTGTCCTCTTCTCGAATGCGCGAGAGCGCCCGATGACTAACGAAGTGTAATGGATACTGACGTATCCTCGAGGGAATATCGATTGTCGAATTATGACGAAGTAATAAAGAGCACATTCCATTTGTTTTGTTTTTACAGCGTTTAGCCTCGGAACTGATTCTCATCGACAGGAACGAAAATCTTGCCAGAGCCGAGGCTGAGGACATTGGCCATGTCGCGGCTTTTTTGGGGAACCCAAAAATCGTGGGAACCAATGGTTAGTCGAACGAAACCACAAATTAATCGAATGATTAATTTGTGGCTGATTTTTTTTTAATAGCTATATCTTTAATTCGATCATCCAAAAAATGTCATTAATACTCGAATTGATTAATTGATTAATTAATTCTTGAATCCATTTGTTAAGGGAGGGGACCTTTAAGCGAGGACAAAATTGGTGATATTAATGATTTTTTTTTTAATGGGAAGATTTCTTTACCATTTTTGAGACTAAACGTATGTTTTATCACGACTTTTGGCTGCTGCATGATTTTTTTTTAAATTAATTTAAAAAATTTAGTTGATTTAAAAAGGTTAGTCTGAAGAAAAAAACCGACGAAAGACTTTTCTTCCATTAACACTCATACGCAGAAGCTGAACCAAGAAAAAATGATAAATGTTGAAAATCGATTAAATGGGACGGTCTGAAACAAAAATATTGAATTTTTCGAAAAATGACTGCATTCCAAATAAAAAATACTTTCTTTTTTAATTTTCAAAAACATATAGGGTCATGTTTAAGACGGTAAGGCAAGAAAGATTTACACGAAATTTCATGAGAATCGGTCGATTAGTTTATTAGCTACACGTCACGCCTGTTTTGAAAATTAATAAAAAATACCATGTAACAGCCAAAAGTAGTGATAAAGCATACCCTAAGTCTAAAAAAGTGTAAAAAAATCTTTACCCTAAGTTTAAAAAAGGGTGAAGAAATCTTTCGTTAAAAAAAAATCATGAAAATCAGAAAAAAAATTCCTTGCCAAAAGATATCTCCCCTCTTAATGAATGTCTCAATTAATTTAATAAGTTCCGAATTAATGAACTTATAAATTAAGTAATCCTTTAATCTATCTATGATTTAATCCTTGGATTTATTCATTAATAAATCCTTCAACGAATTCATAAATCAATCCTTCAATGAATAAACTAATTGATCCTTGATTCTATCATCACTTATCAATTTTTGTCTACACCCTTTGGAAAATCATTAGATTACAGTTTGGCGAGAGACGCGGCGGTTTGCGTGATCACCGTATGCGCAGGCGCGGAAAAAACGAGCGAGAAAGGATCCTCTCTGCTCGTTGAAAATTTGAAAATCTTCAAAGTCGTGATACCGAACGTTTGTAAATTTGCACCCAACAGTATACTCCTGATCGTGACTCATCCAGGTGTGAGGAAATCTTCCAATAAAAAAAAAAAAATATATATATATATATATATATATATATATATATATATATATATATATATTTATATATTCGCACGTGTTCCGGATGTGTGATGGTTTGTCAAAAATGTTTTTTTTTCGCGCAATTGTCCAGTGGACATTCTGTCGTACGCAGCGATGAAGCTGTCCGGCTTTCCTTCGAATCGCGTCATCGGTCTAGGGACATTCCTCGACAGTTGTCGACTTGGGTATTTCATCTCGAGGAAGCTCAACGTCTCTGCGAGCTCGGTGCAGGCTCTGGTTATCGGAGAAAATGGTCCAACTTCCGGTAAAAACAATAGCCGTATTTTTAGAACAAAGCTGTATTTTTCGTCTTCCCCATGCTTAAGGTAATCCTATCGCCTGGCTTCAATCCATAGGACTTTCATAATTTTTTTGAGCTTCATTAAATATATAATAATAATCGTCTCTGTAAAATTTCAGGGTCGGTTATCGACCTAAACACAGAGAAAAAAATATTAAAATAGCGTATTTTTGTGAAGGAATTCCGAAACGACATACAAAAACCCCATTTCCGGTCGCTACAAAAGCGTATATAATAGTGGGAATCCGTCAGATTCTTAAAAATAATCAGATTGACATACTTGATGATACCCTTGATGATGACACACTTGATGATACCCTTCGATTTTGTTGAAATTTGGATATGTCATAAAGCACCGAAAAGTAAGCGATACGAAAAGTCAGCGATAAGAAGGTGAAACCACCCCTCGAAAAATGGCATCTCTAGGGGTAATATAGCAGTTTCACACACAAAGAGTCCACCGATTTTAATGAAACCAAAACGAAAATTCTTCCAATCCGACGCAATGAAAAATCCACTATAGTGAAATTGCGAAAAAAATTAAGGTGTGGTTTCACCCCTTAAAACCGTTTTTCCACAGATAAAAAAAAATACGTATCATCAATTTCAACAAATCAATTTCAACAAAATTGAAGTGTGTCACCTGTGGGATCTTCCTTGTCAGAAAATTACGTTTATTGACCTAATTTTTATGTAATATCAAGTTTAATTTGAACTTCCGGTATTGGATTTATTACCACTTGCTACGATAAAGAGACGTGACAGCAAGGCAACAGCTGACTGTAGTCCTAACCTCACCTCACTCATTCGAATTTCCACACATATTTCGTTTTTAACCGACATATTTCGTCGACACAAATTTTCCACGCTTTTTACCAGTCGTGGCCCGAATACAATGCTTTATATTCCCCGCACCTGACATTGTTTTGACAGATCGACGTTGAAAAGCATGGAGGTAAAACTCGCTTGGTTGAGCAAAAAGAGACGAAGATAGAACCAATGTTGCCAAATATCAAACCTAGAAATACTACGCGAATCGTTGGAGTAACTATTTTTTTTCATTTTTCTAATTAAATGTGAACATTTATTAAACTGTTTATACATGGAAAATTTTAGTTACTACAAATTATTTTTTTTGCATTTGTTAAAAATATAAATTGTACAAGTCTCAAGTATGATCAGTGGTATGACTCGTGTGAAGCGATACACTGAGAAAAAAAACCAATTGAACCAAAAATATATATTGGTTGATCCAAATAAATGTGCTGCTGCGGAGTGCCACCGATATATGAGATTGTTACAATACTATTAAATATTGGAGAATGTGATTGATTTAAATAACATATTATTTTATTTGAAAAAGCTCTTCCGTTCTCTGAATATCTATATTATTTTTCAAATCAAATTATATTCTACTGAAATCATTCTATAATCCGTAGATGTATGGATGAAACAATTAAGCGATTGCTACAACATTTTTTATTTCGTACAAAAATATAATCAATATTATTAATTATTTCTTTACTGCATCGAAACGAATATGCCATGGGATGTAAATTTTTCAAATTGTTTCAAATCTTTAAAAAAAGTGAACATTAGAATGATCATCCACGATAATGGTGGAGAGAATATCAGATTTTCGGTTCGCGCTACGCTCACGAGAAACGAGCGCGCGTGCGTCTTCTAGCGGTTACTTCGAGAACTACGGGTTTCCTCACACCTATAATTTCGGTGGCGCTCAGCCATGATTTGGTTGAATTTTTTCAACCAAATGCGCAAGAAACAAATTTTATTTTCGCATAATTTTTTAACCAATTCAGAAATTTGCTTAATATTTTTCGATTCAAATAAAATATTAATATTTTAACGAATAATGTACTTGGAAATCAATATCCGATATGATGAAAAAAGAAAAATAACATATTTGCTCAATAGAAATTTTATCTGAATCAAACGAGCGAAATTCATCTTTTCTCGTGTACGCGAATCAACAATGTTCATGTTATCAATTGAAACGCTTTTTTCGTTCGTTGCAGAAAAAGGATTCAAAACTATGTAATTTGTTCGCGATAATTTTTTAGATAGTTTCAATATGGATTGTTCTCGGCTAACAATATATCTTTTGAATGAAATTTTTTTTAAATTTATTTTTTGTTTGGACTAATAAATCCGATTATTTACACCAACAATTTTAGAATTAAATAAACGAAATTTCATTCAATAACACCAATGACATTGGATCAATGATTTTTTTTCTCAGTGCATAGGATTACCTTAAGTTTTATCAGCCATTTGTTTGCCGATCGTGATCGGCTTGTCGCACTGCCGATCTTGGATCAAACTGCTACTCTTCACGCGCTCAGTTCCCGTATGGTCGACGGTAAGCGTGATGGGCATCAAACTCAAGGACATTAACAAAGAGATCGGTAGCCGATCCGATCCGGAAGGCTGGTCCGATCTGCACGGCGAAGTGATCGGCAGCAGCGCCGACATAACGAGAAGGAAGGGCTGCTGCAACTGGGCACTCGGCGTATGCACGAGCGAGATCGTCGATGCGATCGTTCGAAACACTTGCGTCTGCATAACAGTATCTACCTTTGTTCAGGTAATTCCCGAATGGTTTAAAACCCAAATCCCTTAAGGGCCCTCAGAGAATCGTTGGAAAGTAGATTTAAAAAATAATAATCTGGAGACCTTTTTCATTCGAATGTAAAAAATTCGTCATTGCCTGCAGGGCTGCCGTCACGGTCTCGAGAAAGACGTGTTCATGTCTCTGCCCTGCATAGTCGGCCGAAAAGGTGTCGAGTCTTACGCGCGACATTTGTACACGAAAGAGGAACAAGAGCGCATACTAAAATCTTGCAAACACATTTACGAAGCTCAACAACCGATTCTCGATCAATTCGATTGATTCGATGGACATTCGTGGACACAACAAAAAATCCCTGGTGAATCATCCAAAGCTATTTTTTTAGAATTTCATTTACGACGTTCAATACAAAATATTGAAGAAGAAAAAAACGATTGCTCTTGGCAGTTATTTTATCAGTGGAGTGCGAGGCCACCGTGACAGGTACGTATGTACTCTTTGTACTTTTTCTCTCTCTGTCTCTCGAATATATATCGGGTGGATATTCGTCACTCGTGAATATATATATATATATATATATATATATATATATATGGGACATTCCACACCATTTCACCAAGCCCGTGACCCCGGCCATTTTTGGTTTTCCTGTTTTTTTGTTGTAAAATTATACCCCATGAAAGGAATAACCACACAAACTTTTAGATTTTCTATTTCTTCTGTTTTAGCAGTGATAATTTTCCAAAAATGTCAATTTTTTGAAGTTTTGGAACGTTTACACGCTGATAACTCCTGAACTAATTGAGATATCGGCAAATATCACTATATAATTTTTTTCATTTTGAAACATTCTTCCGTTAAAAAATATGAAAAAATAGTCAATTATCAATGTCAACGTTTTTTTTTTGCTTCTAAAGTGAAAACATTTTTTATAAATGATTCCAAAGGCTTTGTTTATTTTTTTCAAAAGATTCTCTAAAATAAAGTGACTCATTCTATGAGCTTTTTACTAGTCTCATTGTGGGCCCATTTTTTCTTCTATTTTTTCGAATTAATCATATTTTTTTCAGAAGACTTTTATCATTTGAATCTCCAATAATGAAGAGTTTGTGTGGAATTTAACAACAACAAAAAATTATTTTGAACAAAAAATCTTTTTTCTCGTTAAGTTTAGCACAAATAAAAAAAAACCGCTTCAGGCCCGACGAAGCCGAATTGGAAATCACAAAATCATTAATAGCATTATTGGAGATTAAAATGATAAAAGCCTTCTAAAAAAAATATTAATTCGAAAAAAAACAGAAGGAAAAATGGACCCACGATGAGACTAGTCTTAAAAGTCACAGAATAGACCACTCCATTTAAGAGATTTTTTTCGAAAAAAAATAAAAGGAGGCAATCAACTTCAAAAAAATTGTTTTCTTTTTACAAGCAAAAAAAACGTTGATTTTGATAATTGATAATTTTTTCGTAGTTTTGAACGTAAGTATGCTTAAATGAAAAAAAATATATATATAGCGACATTTGTCGATATCTCAATTAGTTCAGAAGTTATCAGTGTTTAAACGTTTCCAAAACTTCCGAAATTGACAATTTTTGAAAAATTATAACTCCTAAAAGAGAAGAGATAAAAATCTCAAAATTGGTGTGGATATTCCTTTCATGGGGTGCAATTATACAACAAAAAATCAGAAAAACCAAAAATGGCTAGGTGAAATGGCGTGGAATGTCCCATATATATATATACATATACATGTATATATATGTGTATATATATATGTATATGTGTATATATATATATATATAAATTTACACACTACATCGGGTTTTTTCCTCACGCAGGACAAAATCCGACGTGAATTCGTTTTAATCCTGAAGAACGAGCGCGCCACGCAGGTGATCGCTTATTCAAAAATTTCACTCCAGTACGTTACCTCGTTGCAGGGCTATAATAAAAAAATTCTGCAAACACGGAAATGCAGGATCACGATTTAAAAAATTATCATATCATCACACATGAAACGGCAAATATCTGCAGCCAGCATGCAATTGTGCAGTACAGTTAAATAACAATTCTAAAAAACAGCAATCGCCGATCTATTCAATAATTTATTGAAGTTCGTATAATTATAATATTTTTAAATCCAAGGATTGGAATGTTTATTAAATGTTCTTAAATTTCCGTTTTGGAGGCGTAAAATTCGGTCATTTAAATTCTAATATGTATATGTATATACAGTCAATGGTACGAGTTGAGAACGGTGAGACTCTGCGGGAATTATGTCATTACCTCGGCGCGATCGCGAGCGCGGAGACCAGGTTTTATAAATTATGGTCTTCGAGAACGCGTCATCGAGATAATACAGAAAAATGGGCCTGGACCACTCGGGAGCCGCGACTACCACCGACACGAAGTGGCAAACTTTTTTCTCGAATACTTCCACCACCTATATATATATATATATATATATATATATATATATATATATATATATATATATATATATATATATATATATATATATATATATATATATATATATATATATATATATATATATATATATATATATATATATATACATATATATATATACATATACATATATATATGCTTATATATATATTTATACGTCTCAGGCATGCAATTCAGTTCCTCGTTCTGTTTGTCGATGGTGTACAGGATCATGAGCATTGAAAATTCGTTGGTGCAAGCGAGAAGAAAAAATACTCATGCTTACACTTGTGCGATTCCTTTGCCCGCGGCATCGAAAAGCTCGTTTCATATCCCTCCCCCCTGGCTCCCACTTATTTGGCGGTTCGTATTTTTTTTGTTCCCTTTGACTAAAAATTCTTTTCGGCAATCCGCGTGTTTCTTCGTTCTCGCTTTTTTCCTTCGATGCATGCGCGTCTTTTTCGAATGCCGCGAATCGGTGTGGATGAAGTATCGTATGTAGTACGAGCGAGAAAAGTGAGACGCTAGAGGAAGAGAGAAGAAATAACTGGACAGGGCGCGGTAACGAATGCCCCTACGGCGATTTCGTTAGCGAAGTGTATAATGAATCACTGCAAGAAACGTGACAATCTCGATCGCATTGCTCGCGAGAGATTTGTATGAGTAAACATAGGAGAAAACGGGGGGAGGGGGAGAAATATCTTCCCGGATATTTGCAAGTATAGTTCGAGGAGAGGGCCTTAATGTTTCTTCACGTACATGAAGAAATTATTGAGGTTGTTTTTTTTTATCGAATATTTGAGAATTGGCGGAAATAGCAAAATTTCTGCATGTTCAAGTTTTGAATTTAAAACTCGCGCGCAATATTGGTGCGGAAAGTTGACAGCTTTTTATGCGAAATGTCAGTTGACGGGAAGGCACTGGGCAAGAACTTGCACAGTGGCTTTCCCAATTTTTCCGAGCAAAATTTGAAGAAAATTTTTTTGTTTTGTATAATTTTTGGAAGTACATGTATTCAAAAATATGTTGGCAACATTTTTATTCGCAAGTCCGAAAATTGACGGAGTTCGCAATAGTTTCACAATAGATTAAGGCGTTACCCCCACTTGTAGCGCAAAAAAGGCCTTTTTCATGATTTTTTAAAAGAAAACTACAAAACTTTTTTAATCGATCAATATGCCATCTTGAAGAACACATCTTGAAGAACTTTCAGTAATTTTTTTATTGAAAAATTTTACATTGTTTAGTGCCAAATGGCCGTCAATGAAATAATGTTTTTATATACACGGTTTGCGGTAACCAACATTGCGGCGAAGTGGATCATCTGAAAAAAAAAATGCGGATGGATTTAGTCAAATATAAGTATAAACTAGTCTTTAATCGAAGGATTTTAAAAAATATTCATTTTTCACAAAATGGCGGACAGTCAAAGTTAATGGTTCGATTTTAACGAAAAAACGGCCGTTTTTTGGCTATAAAACGGCCATTTTTTTTTTCGAAAAAAAAATCGAACGATTAAAGACTACATTTTTATGTATTGAATAAGTCTGCAAAATTTCAAGAAGATCGGTTCATTAGTATTCGAGTAATCTTGGTCACCGACTTCAGAAATGCCATTTTGAGAAAAACGCGTTTAAAGTTTCTCTTTCAACGCTCTTTCAACGCGGATTCTTCTCTTTCAACGCTCATATCTCAGTCAATTTTGTTCGGATCGACTTGAAATTTTCAGGACATATTCTCAGATACTTATACTTCAAAAAAATGCAATTAAAAAAAAATCGATTTTTTCAAAATCGCAAGTCGGGGTAACCCCTTAAATGCAGGCTCTTATTATTTTCTGCGATATAATGAAAATGAAGAACCGTCATATCGCCCGCGACTAGATACTTTAAGGGAGTAGTCTGGTCTAGGAATTTGACAAAATCGATTTTTTCGTCATTTTATTATTCCTCAGACCTTTCTTAATACGCTCGTGAAAATCGTTTATTGATATCTCAAAAATTAGCAGAGTAATAGAAATTATGAGCAAGCCGCGCGCAAACCGCACCTAACGGTATCAAAACTTTGAACGCGTTTATCTCAGAACTATATTCTTCAAATCGGCGCCGACGATATCTCGATAACTAATTGACCTATCGAGCGCAACTTTTGCACATACCTTGGGTAGCCTCTTTCTGAGGACTGGCAGCAGAATTGAGTCGAACAATAATTTTGCCCACATTTTATAACTCGTTGAATACCCGAAAATGTATGAAATATCGTTAATCATAGTTTAACAGGCCGCCATTTTGTAACAAAATTTTTTTAAGTACTAATTCTGCTACCAGTACTCAGTATACTCATGCAGATTGAGAATATATATATATTTTTTTGTTCAGATGCATACAACATCACCCAGAGTGGGCGCCGATTGAGGCGGTTTTCGGCGGACCATGTTGTAAAAAAATAAAAAACTAGATGAAAATATTTTAAATGATATTTTTTCAATGTAGATACATTCTCAAAGGAACAATACATACATATGTAAAATTTCATCAGGACAACTTGAAGGGTTTAAAAGTTATTCCAACCCAAAAATGACGTCAGAAATCTCGCTCTAGACCAGACTACTGCCTTAAGGCCTTATTTACGCGATTTCGCCGATTTTCGAAGGTAATTTTCTAGTCGCGGTTAAAAGAAATGACGCATATATTGACAACATCTTTTGTACAGATCATTTATGCACATGGTTAAGTATATGTAAAAAAATAAAAAATATTAACAAATGGCGGAGATATAACATAATAGAGCAATGTATTTTTTTTGCGCGCGCGTTGATGGTGAAAGTTCTCGGCATCGATGTGGATATTTGAAAAAAATGAACATATTTATAGTTGCATAATGAATGTATCTTCAGTGTGAACCAACAATATTATGTAAAAAAAAATTATTATAAACATAATTCTAAATTTAACAGTTTTACTCAATTTTCTGTCGGTATTTAATTTTTTATATTTTTTTGTGTCATTGAAATTTTTGTTTCTGTGGTTCACACGATAGATGATGATACCAAGAATATGTTGTAAAAATTTCAAAGCGATCTGAACCTTCGTTCAAGAGCTAGAACTTTCACAAGGTTCAAAAAAGTGAATCGTGGAAAAACGGCTTCGAAGTTGGCGGTCGGGCACGCCGCGCGGTATCTATTATAAATGCATTTTTACCCCATTTAACAGCATTACAGAATTTTCCAATTCTGTAAAGCTTAAAATATTCCTAACCGTTCAGGGTAATGGAATCAAAAATAATTTAAAAAATGAAAAATTTTGAAATTTTTCGCGTAAATAAGGCCTTAAGGGCGGGGTAAGGTTAATTCGGTGAAAAAAAGCACAATTTCAAGGATTTTTTTAGACGACACACGTAATTTTGGTTTATTTAATCAATTTCCATATAATAATACATCTGAACTATATTTTCCTAAATTTTTCATTTCAAAATATTGATAATTAAGCCGTTGGCAGCAAATCTCCGCAGGGACCTCGAAAAAAGTTGTTTTGCGCTGTATGCTATAACTCGTCACTGGATCATCTGAAACAAAAAAAAAAATCAAAATGCGTTTAAGGTAAATGGCCCAGTAATCGTCACCTTAAGCAGAAGCGATCTGCTTAAGGTGACGATTAGTCTTTGCAAATTTGTATAGCTCTACTAGGAAAGTGAGCAAAAGTTATTTTAAGTCGTTCTTAATCAGTTTTTTTTTCGAGACGCCTACAGAGATTTGCTGCCAACGGCTTGTTTATCAATATTTTCCAAATTAATTAAATAATTTAAATAAAAATATTTTCCAAATTAATTAAATAAACTAGCATCACCTGTATCGTCTGAAAAAATTCTTCAAAGTATGCTTTTTTTCAGCGAATTAACCTTACCCCGCCCTTAATGTAAGTTTCAATATTCTAAAAAAAAATATAACTTAATATCAAGCAAGGCGTAACGAAAACTTTGAACGCGTTTTTCTCGAAACTGTTTTGTTTCGACCCTGTCCCAACGATTACTCAAAAACTTATCAAACGATTTAAAAAAAAAATTTTGTTGACATTTTTGTAATCGCATTGACTAAGGTTGTACGTAGCCGATTTTTCAAAATGTTGATCATTACTATTTTTAATGATTGCATGAATACAAAAAAGGGCCTTGAAAATAGAAAATAATGTCCAAACTGTCGGCATTTTGTAAAAAAAAATAAAATAAAAAAAAAACGGCTACGCATAACCATAGCTACATTTGTATAGATATCGATAAATTATTGACTTTTCATTTACAGATAACCTTTCATAAATATATCGATGGGACAATGAGAAAAATTTTCCTTTTCGTCGTTAAATCAAGGCACATATCTCAGTTAAAAAGAGGTAAACTTGGGGAATTTTTATCTCAAAACCTAATGTTTCGATTGGATCCGGGTTTTTTTTTATTGGAAAATATGTACATTGAGGTATGTTTAGGAATTTTTCAAAATAAATTCGTTGACTCAAAGCGATTCAAATGCGATTATCTCGAAACATAGTTTTCAAAGTCGATGCCAGATGTATCTCGAAAACGCCTTGTTCGATTTTGTCCAAATTTGAATACAATATTCTTCGATAGTTTTTCTCGTTCGCCACGTAAGATTTTTTTGAAATTTTCATCTTTAACGGAATTGCGACCGTTTTAATTTAACAATCGTTTTTCGTTCGCAATTTCCGACGATTTTCGATTGCATACACATTGCATAAAAAAGCAATGGTTCAATCAAATGAAAAACCCCTACGTGGCGAACGAGAAAAACTATCGAAGAATATTGTATCCAAATTTGGACAAAATCGGACAAGCCGTTTTCGAGATACATCTGGTACCGACTTTGAAAACTATGTTTCGAGATAATCGCGTTTGAATCGCTTCCAGTCAACGAATTTATTTCAACAAAATTCCTAAACATACCTCAATGTACATATTTTCCAATAAAAAAATACCCGGATCCAATCAAACATTAGTTTTTGAGATAAATATTCCCGAAGTTTACCTGTTTTTCTCGCTGTTTACTCAGGCACCTCCCCTTAATTTTAAAGATTTTTTCGTAAAAATTGGTATAACACTATATGAATATATGCTTCATAAAATGAGTGTAAACCCGATCCTTTCATAATTAGTTATGTCTATGAAAAAATGGCAATTATTGACGACAAAGCCCCCGTTACGTAACGGAATAGGGGGGGGGGGGGGGTGCGTCGCGACCAGGCGTTACGGTCACGGTACGTGAGGGAAGGAAGGGTGGGGGGGGGGGGGGGTAAAAATAGGGAAATTTGGTGTTACGTAATTTGTGTACGCCGCCTTATTGGGCGATCATAGAACGTCATCGTTATTCGTATAGCGCGAATATGTGTAAACATATTAAGGGTGTGTCGTCTTATCTGAGTACGTCATCTTGAGCACAACTTTCCCATCAATCGTGTGTAAAATCCAGTGCTCGTCATTCCAAAACTGTAATAAAAAAATATTGAAAATCGACTTATTTTTTAGGTCCAAGCTATGAAAACCCCAAACAGGCGCTGCATTTTTATAATATCAACCATCTAACATTTTCTCAGCAATCTCACGACTTCCAGTTCTACAAATCAATGTATATCTTCATTTTTTTCTCCCACATATCAATCGTCTGCAAGGTCTAGTCATTTCTTATCATACTAGATGTAACTACACAAGAGCCGTCCAATTTATTAGTTACATAACATGTGGGATCTATCTAGACGATGTCGGAACAAGAAAGATAAGGCAAAAAGATTCTTGAATTTTATTAATTATCTAGAACCTCGCGGAAGTACGTGGAGGGAGCAGCAACACCGCAGGAACAGTAAGAAGAAGCCGAAGGAGTGAACAAGCAACGAACTCTACCTGGCGCGGGAGAAGCTTGATTGAGTTACGATTTAATTAGGCCGCACGGCCAATCAGTAATTAAGATATCCGCTAATCAACACGCTCCTTTCGCCAACCATTCGATACTTCGCTTATGTCTTTTCCTCTTTCTTCTTTTATTTCTTCATCTCGATCTCATTTTTTTTCCACCTACGTCTTCT